>JABJVR010000893.1:0-20207 GCA_025773905.1 Chitala chitala
AAGCTGTTCCAGCCAGCGTACCCAAAAAAAAAACACTCCCTTGAGTCAAGGCTGTCAAACCTCTGAATTATAGAGTAGAAAGATGAGCGGAGATACGAGGGCAGTGGAGCGCTGATTTTACCCCCCCCAATGGTATGTGTGTGTGTGGGGGGGGTCTTTTCTAGAAGAGGTGTGTGCGTTCCCCATCAAAACCTGAGCTCTGAGATGGGTTGCAAGGAACAGCCCCACACAGTTTAATGACATCAAGGTGACAGTCTCAGCTGCAGTGAGAAGTGGAGACACTCGTTAGTTCATTACCACACTCAGACGCGTGTGTATCTAAGAGCCTGCCTTTGTTGTGACAGCTCAGATAGCTGTGACAGTGGCTATGTTTTGTGGTAGAGGTTCGGCATTTTACAATCTAAGAGTTTTGTTGTGATGTGCTTGTTTATGTAGCCTTCTGTTGTCACAAAGATCAAAGATAGAAACTGAAAAAATATAATTGTGGACTTTGATGTCTTAAAGTGAAATAGCTCATTAGTGCTATTATTAGAAATGTTATATGAATATATTAGTAAAACGTCCACTCATGTTCCCATATCATTAAAGGAAGCATTATTTGCTTACATCACCATTATTTTTCTGACCTTTGTATTTCACTAACGTTTCCCTCCATTTTGTTAGCAGTTTTTATCTTAGTGGCTTTATTCAGTAATGCTGAATAATAATTCTGGATTTTCTTTACTATTATTACTGCACTAGTGAACTTGATTTGGACTCTGTCATTAATGATCCCTGGAACACACATCCTCAAATAATCTGTGTTACTCTGCATAAAGTGCCTTTAGATTCTGTGTGTGTGTGTGTGTGTGTGTGTGTGTGTGTGTCCCCTATGTAAAAATATTTCCACTAAAGAACATTATTTCCTCTGATTAATTTGAGAAAGACTTGTAAGATTTTCCCCCATATGGTTCAGTATGGAAGTAGGGTGTTGGTCTTGAGGAGAATGCATTAATGAAATGCGCGGGGTGGGGGGGTCGACTTTCTGTCCAGAGATGTCTTTTTTGCTGCCAGGAAGGGGGAGCAGAGGTGTGGGAGGGGGGGCACGGTGCAGCTTTGATTTCCATTTCTTCTTCCTCCTCGTTTGATATTCTCAGTAGCTGTCTGTGAAATGTGATCTGCCTGTTCTAGTGTGAAGGCTTGTCTAACCCCCCACCCCCACCCCACACACTCTTTGAAGCTGCTGCCATTGTTTTTTTCTTTTTTTGCCAGTGTGTTTGAACAATATCCCAGGCTACAGCAACTCCATGGGGATGCCTTACTCCGTTTTACCTCAGCCTTCAGAGGAGTAACCGTGTTCTCATCCTGGGGAGCACAGATGTCATTCACGCCCTGCACGATTTGACCAGAAGTGTCCCCACTTGTTAAGTCCAAAGCTCATGATGTTGCCAGGGATAAGTTCACCCTTTCTGGATAAGTGCTCAGTTTGTCAGGTGTAAAACCTTTGGAAATGCCGTTGTGAAGCTGAGTCAATAATCAAATTTACCGTTGTTGCTTAGAGACGCTCAGCCTTACAAATATTTTTATCATTGATGCATACATAAACATAATCCACCTTCAGTACATTTCCTGTCATGTCTGCCTAAAAAATAATGCGTTATCCATTTTGTAACATTAGTTTAGATTTTTATTATATGCCAACCTGGATTCCTATAAGGAAGCCAGCACAAGAAAGGCCTTAAAATGTTTGTATGTGTATTTCAGTGTGAATTGTATGGATTATGTTAAAATGGTGGAACTTTATTTCATGCCAAGTGCTTTTTAAGAGTTAAAAATTTTTATGTGCGATAATATCAGTCATGGTGTTGAATGTTATAACCTCTGAAGACGCTGCTGTAAACGTGCAGAATGAATAAATGCATAAATACTGAAAGGTCGAGTTCTGCTGCAGACTATTATAACATAGGTGACTTTTGTTTTAATGGAAATGATGTGGGTGTGTCAAATCATTGTACCTTTATCTTATGTGACTGGTGCTACTGGTTACTTGTGAGATGCATTTGTTGATGACTGTAGCATATGGTCAGTCTTTTAAAGTCATATGCTAATATATGCAGCATAAGTTAGCAGGACACATGCATAGAGATGTGTTTTCCATATTTAATGTGCTACTGTGCATTATTGTAGATTAAATGGTGCCATAGCCCACAGTTATGTCTGTAGGGGAGGGTACTGAATGTCAGCCATAGGGTTGAGTAGCAGCTCAAACAGCAGTATTAACCCCCCCCACCCCCCATGATGGTGGCTTTCAGTTGGCCAGGGTGTTCCAGCTGGTCTCTGCAGTAGTGTCCCCCCCAAGGGCACCAGCACTGAACATGCGACTTCTCCAGCTGGCCCTGACACTCCTATATGTTGCTGCATGACCTGCTTTGTGTGAAGCGAGCAGTTTGTGTGACAGAACAGAAGCAGTTTGTGTGACATTTCCTCAGTGGGCTTCATCAGTCATGGCCTCCTGATAACCACCCTGTGTGAAGTGGCTGTATCCCTCTGACCTCCCCATCTATAGGTGGTGTGTGGTGGGCTTTCTGGTGTACTATGGCTGCCATGACATCATCCCAGTAGATACTGTACACTACTGGTTGGAGAGAAGACTTTTTTTTTTTTTTTTTTTTCCCCCTGAGTAAAGCATCTTTGTCTTAAAAGGTGCTATATACATGTAGTGTTCATTTTATTTCATTTCAGATTCTGTGAGCAATTAGATTTTTTTGTTTGTTTGTTTAGCCATGAATCTCATCTTGGGTCTTCAGTCTCATTTTCTTTTCTTTTTGAGTCTTTGCAATACAAAACCTTCTTTGGGAGTGATAAATGTCTCTGAATATGTCCCTTGTAACATTTCTTTTTCTAATCTGCTTCTCATAGATCAAACAAATGATGGAATTACAGTGTTGCTGATTAAAGTCTTGAAGTCCAAGTCTCACTTTTTTCTGTGAAAGGAAATTAAATAGAAAATTGGTGAGGTTTTGATTTGATGTTTTAGTCTGATTTTTTTAGTGGTCTTTTCCAAGGCTTTGACATGTGCTCTGTTTTTCAAAGGTGGATGTTAAGAGAATGCATAGTTCACATTATAACAGAGAGGATTTTATTGGGCTTGTGGCATATTTATGCAAACTATTTATGAAATTCTTACATATAAAAAGAATTATAAAATTTACCAGTTGGATATATAGGTAATATGGCTGTTAATGTATTTGTCATTGTGTCGGAACTGTTAAATATGCAGCATATACAGTATGTTAACTGTACTATAGGTACATAATGATAATTCTGAAAAGGTTAACCTCCACTTGGCAAGTAAATTTGATTTGAATTGATTTGATGGTATGTTTGAAAATCATTATTATTGTGTAGCATTATAAACTGACATTATATGTCTGACATTATTCTGGACAGCATACCAGCGCTGTGTGCCCAGACTAAAATAATGTATTTTGAAACCCTCTGAAAATATCATTGCACCAGAGAGCCAGGCAAATGGGAGGATAGCGACCATGGCAACATAGTGTAACACCCCCAGATAAGAGAATAAAAAGCATTTGTATTTAGTTCAGTTGTTCTTCTGGTAGGGCCATGTGGCCAAGAGAATGTTCTACTTTTTAAACCTGGAGGTCACTGGAGTGAGACCAGGGGTAACCGGGGCAGAGCACACTCATATCTTTCACCTGGTCCTTAGGGTGGGGTGGAGGGGGGGTGCACGACACAATATCTTACTGCAAAGCAGAACAGAGCATTTATTTCACATCTCGTTATAGTCTCTCTGTGGCCTATTTTCTTGTAACGGTTTTGTCCTAGATTCCTATCAAGACATACCCAACATCTCTCTGCTGATAAATTGGTAGTCTCTAGTCTGTCTTCAGTTCTTAGTATCTTGTACTCATCAGATCACGGTTAAAACAGCTGCTATTTCTGCACTGTTCCTTGTAACTGTGTGGGTACTGCTTTATAGTGTTTGGGTAGGGTGAAGAGGTAAGCTTGTTCTTTTTGTGATATAAATATCATAGAATTGTGTACCATTCAGAACATACAGTACCTCAGTTGGAGACATGGTTACCCAGAATCTTCACATTTACCCTTGGTCTATCTAGCACTGTTGTCACTTCCTAAAGTTGTCCACAATAACCTAGCAGCTTTGGGGTCTTGGGTTTAGATCACCAGGTCTTTTGTAACATGGATTTTGTATGTTCTACGAGCTTCAAGTCCTTAAACGTGGGTGTGCATATGTGTGTACTTTGCGAAGGCTTGTTGTGAAATCATGAATGTGCTTCATCTTAAACCCTGTTTCTGGATCGTTTCAACTCTATATTTCACTTCAAAGAACTGAATGTGTGGAATAGACATGGCATTTAATTAAAAGTGAATATAAATGTAAAAACAGTGAAATTCACCACTACATGTTCAGTTGTACATTTCATACCCTTTTCATAAAGTCATACATTTTTCTCTACAGATGTGCTGTCCTTGCACTGCATCTCTTGAACTGAAATTCCATCAATCTGCAGCATCAAATTTTACTTAATGAGTGTTTAGAGCAAGTCCTTGAAGTGAAAGGTGTGTGATTACATTTATGAAAAACATAGGTTCATTCATTTTTGAAAAATTTTTAAAGTACAACAAACAATAACCGATTTCAAGTTTGCTATTTATATATCCATGCAGTTCCTAGTGATGTCATCACGCTAAGCACTCAGACATGGTCTAAACCTAAAGTTTCCCAATTTAGCCAACATGCGTTCATCTCTTAAACGTGCTCCAATGTAACGAATGCCATTTACCCTGAAGTGTCACACATAGAGGGATCTGTCTTATTTTATGTCAAACTTGGGGATGGCAGTTTATTTAAAAATTCATGTACTCTCTTTTCAGGGTAATACATTTGAGCCTGAAGCATAAACAGCACTGTGTTAAATAATTAATGTGTACAGCCTGGTGAAAGTGTGCTGTGTCCCTTACAATGAAGCACTGGTAACTGGGTTAGCGTTCTGTCAGCCTCTGCTGTTTGCTCCCTCGTATGAGGAAGCAGCTCTCCTTAGTTTAGAAACAGCTGGTTCCAACAGAAAGTTTCAAATCCAGTTAAGTTAAGTGTAATGGAAAACCTACAGTCTGGGGAAAAAAATGTGTATATATTTTAATTTCAAAAATGTCACTATCAAAAATGGTTAATGGAATTAGCACTTAATTGTGTAAGGACACTACCTAATTGTGTAAGGACACTTTTATCCATGTTAAAATGGTAGTAAGATGAAAAGTCACATCTTATTCATATTAAGACAGTACGTTTATTTTTCCAAGACTCTTACTACTTATTGTAGAAGGAAATTACTTTTAAGAGCCACACAAAAAGCTCCAGGACAGGTGCTTGGTTAGTGTAGTAAATGCTGTGCAGTTTAAACTGTGTGTCACAGTAAAAACATTAAAGAGCAATCGCAGTGACAGTGACAGAACACCAGAGCAAGCGACGAGCCCCAGTAATAACAATAATGTAATAATAAATTACCCTCAGTGCTCACATTGCACAATTAGACATGCAGACAGCCTCAGAATAAGAGTGAATACAATAAAGCCTTCACGCAGAGAAAAACAGTATAAAGAGCAGACTCTTGGATAAAATACATAACAAGGAATTTCCCATATTGAAAAATTTAGATTGCAGCTCAGTGGGACGGGTGCCTTCTTTCTGTCAGAAATGAGTCTCTTTGATGAACTCAAAGAAGGGAGTTTCTTCTGTGCTGAAAATTGCTGGTGCCAGATAGGGCAGCAGATGGTAGCAGACTGGAGCCCTAGATGCCATTTCTGTTCTGTTCTTTCACTACACGTACATTATTTCTAATTTACTTAGTTTATCCATGCATTACATCAGTTCTTACATTGTACAGGCATCATGCCTGCTCATACACTATACACATTACTGTTGCCTGTTACATAGAATGGCTGTGTATACTCAATGACTGTTCATAGCCTGTGTTTCTGCACTATGCCTACTTATACACTATATCTTACTGCTATCTAATATATTTGTGTTGGGAGGTATACATGTAAATAGCATTTTTTGTATCTATTCATAGTGTTTGTTTACTACCTCTCTGTAATATACTTTTTAATTCTGTTACGGGAGTGTCCATATTAGCTTTGGGTTTAATACTGTAATAACTGTCACATGTAGCATATACAGCGTATGCAGGGCGCTGCTGCTCTTTTGTGACACTGAATAGTGTCACCTAAAGAGGGTCACCTCTCTGCACACAGCAGGTGGGTCAGTCTGCTTCATCTTCCTGTCCTGCAGAGCTGAGTCAGGCTGCTTCTTTATTCAGAACTCTTTCTACATGTTTCAATGGGGGGGGGGGGGGTGGGGTTGAATTTATATTGAGAAAGAATGGTATTGATTTTCTGAAGACATTGTCTTTGTTTGGTATTTTATATGCGACACTGTCCTGTTGAATTATGTAATGTCATGTTACGCTCCTATAACTGTTTTGATTGTAGTCTTCTCCTGGGCCCTGGGCGCTGATTGCATCCCTGCCAAATGCAAAACCATATTCCTTATAGTGTTGGCCTTAGCGGGGGCTAGTGAAGACCAGGTGCCTTCCTCTATAACACTGCTCTTAATTCCCCGGTCACACTCCCCACCCTATGTGCTCAATTTTCTGTGGAAAAAAAAATGGCTTTGATGTCTTCCAGAGCTTCCAGAGAACTGGACGGACACTAAGGAGACTCTTCTGGAGGGCATGGTCTTCAATGTCAAGTACCTGGGCATGACGCTGGTCGGGCAGCCTAAAGGTGAAGACATGGCATCGGCAGCCATCAGACGGATTATTACCATGGTGAGCAGCTCCAGTTCATCCTCCCACATTAATGCCATGCATTACAACTTTGTTTATGACCATTTTACGCTGCACTTGTTGCCAGTAATCCTCGTAAATATGCATTTCAGTACACAGATTATGCACGTAAATTTTTTTTTTTCCATTATTGACTGTTTATATGTCGATTAAACACTGTCCAAGACACATGAATGTGAAAATATAGCATTGCCAAATAATTCTTCCGTCCCACAGAATGTGGAATGGGAAATGTTTCGGTCCAAACAACATCTCTTAATGTAATTATTTCAATCTAAAATGTTATTCATTTTCAGGAAGACACAGAGTGTTAAACAGAAGTGTATAGGGACTCTCAAACAAGCATATAAACAAATATCTTTCCTCAGACCGAACAGACATCACAGTCAGTAGTGGGACCAGCACCCTGTGGATTTGCTGTGCGTGGGGAGAGGATGGTGGAAATAACCAATTGTCTGCTTGTTCCCTTGGAAACCTAGCCGCCTGAATGTGATTAGCAGCAATATTTGTTATTTCCAGTATGATATTCAATGACATTCTGTCTCTCGGCTCCCAGACTGTGAGTGTGAACGTTATGATTCCGGACAGCAGACTGCCTGTGTGCTCAGAGCACAACGATGCGCTAAAAGTAAAACACTTACCAGGAAGTGATGCGTGAGGATCATTAACAGCAGCTGAGTACGCTTCCTTCCCTTCTTATTACAGGACGGCTGCCACTACAGTTTGTCTTGGCTTCACTACAGCAACCGTGCTCAATTATTAGAGCTTTTTTAAGAAGGAAAGAAAAAAGAAAAAAATCCCCACATAAGTGTATTGCTGCTATTTTAATCGTCCTTTAAAAGTTTTCATCATAATCCCCATATTTTTAACCCATCTTGTCCTCTTTCTTTTCTGAAACTATTCCCAGGTTCCGCTCCAATGGCTGTATCCCATTAACCCTTCAGCTTCCTTCTTTAAGATATAAAATTTGTTGCTCATAATGTTTAAAACAACATTACATTCACACCATCTTGCATGCCAGTTTTGGTTAAATAATTTAAAGTGCAGTAAATGTAAAATCACCTGGAAATCAAGGACAAGGGTAAATGTGTGTAGGCTTTTTTTTTTTTTTAACTTCGCTCACAGAAAATACTCGAAATTAACATATAATGGAGCATGGACAGAGGTGGTACAGTGGCGTGGTGGTTAGCACTGTCGCCTCACACCTCCAGACCTGGGATTCAATCCTTGCCTTACGTCTGTGTGCGTATAAAGCAGTATAGAAGATGACTGACTGGAGTATGGATAGATGAAGCATGTGGCATTTCAACCTCTCCCCCAAAATCTCTTCTAAATGTGTATCGTAAGGATACTCAGTATAGTAACTACAAGTCAAAATCTGATGGAAGCTGGTGTTAACAGTTCATCTCTTGTCAGAAATGTCACAATCACTGAAGATATCATTAATCAAACATGTTCCCTAGAGTTCATCATGGCTCAAATGGGAAAGTGTGAACCTGGATTTTTTTTTTTTTTTCTTTTGATCCCAACAGGCCAGAGCCAGTGCAAAGAAGTTCCGGAAAGTGTCCCTGACAGTCTCGCCAAAAGGAATCATCCTTGCAGACACTGAAACGAATGATCTCATCGAGAATGTCTCTATATACAGGTTAGTGGCACTTTTTTTTTTTTGGTCTTATTTACATAAGCATTTAATAGATAATGACCAAAGGTACAAGGAGGGTCGCTTGTCAGGCAGTATTCTGTGTGTCCCACTTTTGTGACTTTGCTTATTCCAAACATACACTCAGTTTTAGTGTGTTTTTTTTCCCTCCCTTTCTGCATAATTTCCTGTGACAATCTATCTGACCACAAAAGATCTGCTGTGTAAGTGTAATTGGCTAATTCTTTCCCTAATTCATTCATTTTAAAGGATCAAAGCCTGTTTCTTGCTATTCTCTGTTTGTGGCACAACATATTTATTTTCTGTTTTAAAAACAGCTATGATCTAGTCAAATTATCATATACATGTAGTTACGTGTTTAAGCATCCTCTGTTCCAGAGATTGACAGCTGCACAGGAAGTGAAGTGACCCACAGCCAATCAGAGGATAGGGCACATATTTGGCCTGGAGTAGCTTCCTGTGGAGTTGCCTCCTGTCATCCCGTGTGCCCATTTTCAGGGAGGGAAAGTCACTTAGTTGCTCAGTAACTGCTAAGATGTGGGAGTTGGCATTTCCATCTTTGCCTTTCCTGGAAAACATGATCTCCTCCTTCTGTAGAAAACATCATTCACATCTCCTGTATGCCTTGAAATTATAATTGACATCTTTTCCTTTCCTGGGAATCCTAACTGGCATCTCCTTTCCTGCCTTTTTAAGAAAAACCATCAGAGCTAGGGGAAAAACTGGATGTTGATGAATTTATTCAGCAAGTTGATGCTGATCCAGCCTGATGCTAATTGGCTCTCAGGGGGGCTGATTTTTCACTGTTAAGACTTATCCTATTTGCATTTGTGATGTCATGTATGACGCGTGGGTAAAAAATTTATTTAAAAATTACTGCTGTTTTATGGTTCCAGACTGATAACAGTGCACATGCTTTTCCGAGGAAGTTATCATATACTGTTTAAATATTCATCCATTATCAGAATATAAACTACCCCTATGAACCCTTGCAGTGAAATGATTATCACAGTCAAGACTGGAAATCCATACAGGATATATAGAACATATGGATGATTTTATGTAGGTATTTAACCAGAATCTTTGCACATATATTATATCTTCATATAGAAAGCTGTATAACCCCTTTTTAGCTTGGTGCTCTGTATAACCATTTTCAGGCCTCTATAAGCCTCTTGCTACACGCCAGCATTCTTGGTAACTGCACTGTACTACCATGGCCACCATGCTGTTCTCAGGCCTCTCTAGCAATGTGTACATTATCAAGGCCAGAGGCAGTTGAGACTTTGGGAAAATGTTGGTTAGCAGATTGTCCGAGGATATGTGAAAATGCGATTGGTTGAATGTATTTTTAGCCACACATTACGATTGTATAAAAGCAGGTGAAAATTTCCTCTTGATTGCTCCATTGGGCCAAGCTGTGCCAGGTGTGCCATGTTGCATCAAGTGTGCCAGGTTGTGCCAAGTTTTCTGTGCAGACTAACATTACCTTGTTGTCATCTTTTGAATAAAGCCTTGCTGAAACGAGAAGCTCTGGGGTCTTTGCCTTTATTCGGGAAACCACGACAGGAGCAAACTGGGGTCAGTATAAAACCTTCAGCTGGTACCATTAGAGTAAAGAAACAGGGAGAACTGAGGTACTCCATTAAAGCTCACAGGGAGAGAAAGAGACTGCTTCATGTAAAAGGCAGAAAAGCCCTTTAAAATTTTAAAGCCTGGGAATAGCTCAGTTTAGCAGAAGACCTGAAATATTTGCTTTTTTAAACAAAACACATGGGCACACTGGCAAAAGTATCTATGTGCAAATATTTGATAGTTAAGAAAATCAAACCAGTTATTTACACAGCACCGCCATTTACCAATACCAAACTAAGCTATATTTTTAACATGTAGTAAAACCACTTCTGTAAATGGCATGTATTTGTGTTCACGACAGGTCTTTGTTCTTAGTTCAGACAGCGTGCAACTGAATATATTAAAAGGTCATTTACATTATTGTACTTTGCTTCCATGTCACCATACTGGTTCTGAAATGTCAGATTTAAATTACAATGCATTTATGGATACATACTCAAATGTACTCAGGCTGTCATTGATCACTAACATCCATCCATTTTCTATACTGCGTATCCTGTGTAGGGTCACAGGGGGCCTGGAGCCTATCAGATAGCTTAGGGCACAAGTGGGGGACACCCTAGAGGGGGTGCCAACTGATCGCATAACACAATCACACAACATTTGATCATTCACAGTTTCTACATAAGATTATACAGAAAACCTGTGTACAGAGAACCTGGGTGAGGTTAGGGTTTCTGCTAGTTCAGGTTCTGCTATTTAGGTCATACGTCAAAAGGTGTAGCAGTTAAACGTGTGAAGTCTTGTAGAACAAATTAGGCCATAAATCCATTCGTGTGGAACAATTCTCTGTTATTTCCCAGGAGTGCTGTGTTAAACATATCTGTACACTAAGGTCAATTGTAAATCAAATGGATTATGTGCTAGCTCAAACTGCATGTTGGGTATTTGGCCACACCTTATATTTTGATGACTTCTCTAAGATGTTCCTTAATGAAGCATTAGCTTTATTGAACAAAACACATGGCTGTAGAAGTTCGTATTTTTCTGGAGCCTGGTGCTGAATCTGTAGGTTTACAGAACAGGTGATGGTGTCTGGAAAATTCACTAATCACATCAGAAATGTTCGTGTTTGCAATTTTTTATTGTTTTTGGGGTTGTGTATATTTTTCTTTCTTGAATGAATAGTACAAAGGTTATGTAAAAATGTCAACACGATGTGTACATGTATTTTCAGTCTAGATGTGATAAACAACTGGTTGGCTGTATTAATTCGTAAAAAAATGCTCCTTAAAAAAATTATATGCTGTTTAGGACAACAAAATTCAGCTTATTAAACTGAATCGAGCAAAATTATGTAGTGGAAAATAATAGATCTGGAGGAGTATACAATTTTAAAAGCTCAACTCTCGCTTATTAACTGCGCATATTTACCGCCAGCACTCTGCTAAAGTGCTGCGGGGTTTTCCTTGTCAGCTGACCAAACACTGCTAATTTTCGTGCGTCTTTAAAGTGGGCTCCACTGGAAATGTGTGCAAGCTGTGAACGTGGCTGTCAGTACCAGGCGTCCAGGGAAATGAATGTGTGAAATAGCAACCGATGTGCTGCTACATGTTGATACCCGCTTGCCCGGAAACACCGCTTCCGTGTGGAGCTAATGTTGAATCTTATCTGCAGGGGTGTTAATGACTGTTATATACAAAGTTGTACTTGTATTTTTTATTTTTTTGGCCGGAAATTATTGTAGTTTTGTGGGGGTTTTTTTTCCCCCCAAAATAATCGATGTGACCGTTCCGGTTTATTTGTTACAATGCAAATTATAATAGTAATTATATTTTAGTTTCAGAGTGTAAAAGGCTTTGGATATATACACAAGATCCTGCCTGTGAGTCTATGGAAATGAACATTGGTCTAAGCAGCTCCTCCATTGATTCAGCATTAAAGAGCATTTTAAACAAAGAGTCGGGTTCAGAACCCTATCCTTAACTTAAACCTCTGAAAAGACTGTCCTCACAGCCCTGCATTACATCTCAAAAGACCATTGATGTGAATACAAATTTAATATTTTAAATTATTCTATGTAGATTTTTTTAAATGAATGTATATATTGGCAGTGTAATTACTATATAAATGTTTGTAATTAATAAGTTTGATCAGTTTTTCAGTCTTCAGTCAACATTCTTTTGTGTAACTACAACGTTTCTACGTTCAAATTTTTATTTATTTATTTTAACTAAACATGAAGTTCCAATGGTGAAGTTTCAAAGTCTTTGTGAGGCTCACAACAGCAGTCACTCAAAGCATGCAGTAAGAGAGCAGTTTCCATGGAGACATTTTCAGTCTGCAGGGATTTACTCCAGTCTGATGTGAAAGGTACGGTATCACATTAAAAGTAGGATGAGGTACTGGTTTGGACCCTGTACAATGTATATCTGAAAAATAATATGGAAAAGTAACTTCAGAAAAATCTTTGTCTTGAAGTTTCAGAATAATGCATAGCGTCTGTCAAAGTCAAACTATAAATATCAGAAAATGTATCCAATCTTGTATTTGACTCACTAAATAGAACCCATAATACTACCTGTAGATTACATTTGGACCTCTTCAGGGGAACTTTCACATTATTTTATTTACCACTTTGCTGTATGCTGGACTAAAGCAAGATCATGGTAATTAAAATATCTCAGAACAACAATGAAAACCTTTGTTCTTTGCGTTTTAATAGATAATTTGCTACCTGCAGTGACACATTTGGACAGTGACAATGTTTATTTTGGTTTTGTACACCATCACAACTGATAAGAAATGAAACAGTCAATATCTGCTTAAAGCACAGACTCGCGGCTTTATTTCACAGGAACTTTTCATTTAAAATGCAGGTGAATGATGTAGGAATTACATCAGTTTTTTAATGCAGTCACACTTCAGTATAAGGATCCAAAAGTCATTTGAAAAGTGTCAGTTTAACTGTTCCTTTGACTAGGCAAGCCTTATTACATTGTCAGTTTAGGCACAGTTAATAAAAGTCCTACAGGCGATTCTCTGTATGGTATTTTCAGATGGGATCTGCTGCTGGTGTCGCTCTCCATGAGGACGTTTATATATTGTACAGACATGCACTCTGTGTATTTTCAGTACTTGCTTCAGCTGTCTGGATTTCTAGAATCCACTGCCTTTCCCCAAAAAGTCTAGAAACAGTATCAGTACTAATGATGCAGTCAGACAGTCACTGGCACTTTAGAGTCACCAATTCAACTGAATGACAAGTCCTTCCATGTAATAGGAGAGCAGGACATTCAAAGGTACTCCTCATGTGCAGAAAATCTGTACCTGCAAAGTTGGAACCAGATTGAAATATACACATTAATACTTGATTACCATCAGCAGACTTTATCTGTGGCACTATTTAGGCATAAATTAGTTTTCCTTTTTGGTTATAAAATGTTAATTTAATTAATTTTTAATAATAAAAAAAAAATGTGACTCCTCCTTTGTGTTTTTTTTTTTTTCCACAGAATCTCCTACTGCACTACAGATAAATCTCAGGACAAAGTATTTGCCTACGTTTCCCAGAGTCAGTTCAGTGAGACGTTGGAATGTCACGCTTTTCTGTGTCCCAAGAAGAAGATTGTAAGTTTTTTTTTTTCTTCCCATTTCTTTCGCTTACACAATGGCATACAGTCAAAATGCAGCACCTGGGGGGGGGGGGTTAACCTTTGCATTAAAGTTCTAGAATGCACTGTTTTACCATTACATGCTAAAGCATTGTTTCAGACACGCAAAACCACAGTTTCAATTTATACATAACGTTAACTTAGACAAGGATGTTAGAATCAGGAGACGAAAACGTCAGGTTTTCGTAATTAAATGTTTTGGCTCCATCTACTGGTCGATGTAGTGAACTTCAGTCACTTCCATAAACTAGAAGGGTAATTGGTTTGTAAATGAAGTTACGGAAGTTTAAACGCAAGAATAGTGTTTTTTTTTTCTCCTCCTATTCGTCATTAACAACAGATTTTAAAATACAGAGGATAAAACACAGTTTTTTTTTTTTTAAACATTGCCTGTTCTCTTGCATTGTCTTGGACAGGCTCAAGCTGTAACATTAACAGTGGCACAGGCCTTCAAAGTAGCACTTGACCTGTGGGAGTTAGCGCAGGAAGGTAGGTCACCCCGCGACTCCGTGAAACCAAGGCTGCGGTTACATGCACATTTTTACTTCAATCTGATCGAAATTTTATTTATTATTCCGATTCAAAGTGGAATATCAGGGCTCACGTAACACGTGTTAGGACAACAATTAACGCAGGTCATTGTTGTATGCAACGTAACATTATGGTGTTCTCCACCTAACTGAAAATAATTACTGTACATTTGTTCATTTTGTCATCACGAGGATTATGATTCATATACAACTTTATACATTTTTGCACACGGAAAAAAAAATTGGATTTTGATGGAATGGTGAAATCCGAAAGAAAGAAACGAAGAAATATATTTTGAATTTCAGACAAAAGCAAGAAAGGCATGCCGTGTTCTTGCTCAGTGACAAGTTCGGGTGTTGAAATAAGCTCCCACGATGGTACAGGTAGAGCTATATCATTTACGTGTTTTATACGGCTTTTAACTCCTATTACACGAAATTTTTCAGTTTTGAGGTAACAAACGTAGTATGGCCAAATTCCCTATGTGTATGTTTGGACACAGAAGCTCAAAGTAACAAACGCATGCTGTGTTAATATTAAACTTGATACATTGTGAATACGATCCCCCCTTTCCCATTTTCTTCTTCGATTTCAGACCTAAACAGTGTCACTCTCAGTAAAGAAGAGACGCGGAGGAAGTCATTTTTCTCATCTTCATTCCGCTCACCGTCCCAGCGCAGCGACCCCTTAAAGAGACGGACGATCAAGCTGGACTCTTGGGTAAGGGACGCAGACGGCCGCTCAACAGCTCTGTTAAAACGCTTTCGGTTTGTTTTTTTTTTTTCCAACCTCTGTAATAATAAATGATTACATTTTACAAAAACGTTAGTTCATTTATCTTTTCATCAGGTCTATTGTCATTTAATTATAATCGGTTTATGGTTTTAATAACGCAGTATTACATTTGAGTATTTTGACCTGGTTGTTGAAGTTTTAGAGTCTCGCCGCAGAGCGGTGCGCTTTACCACGAAGCGAGCCACCGAGCCAAGTGCGGGCGCTGCTTTACCATCACACTGTTTTAGTACGACGTGCAGTTTACATAGATGGGTATTTTTTGCTGAACAGTGTAAGCAGTGTTAATAATATATGTGCATTGTGCTTCATTAACAATGAATGACTCAAAGAGTCAAAGCTTGTTTATGCTTACTTTTTCAGTTACCGGTAAGTGCGTCACTGGTTAGACTTTTGACTTCTCAGTTTTGCAAGGTTATTTATTTTTTGTATTATTTTGGTTTGTTTTTAGGAGGTTGACGATGCTCTTGACGACACGTTTTCAAGGTAGGTATCAGCTGTTTATTTATGTTTTTAAACAAATACCAATGTTCTAACTGGAGTAAAAATTCTGACATTCACTAAAATCTCCTTCAGTGTTATTCAGCTTGTCTCCACACCACTGATAGAACTAAAGTGTAATCTGCTAACAGGTATAGTCACCTGAGTTTATCCACACTACATAAAAGGTGCACTTTAAGATCAGGTTATGAACTATTTTATAGGAAATTAGAAGTATTTCAATTAATTTGTAATTATTTATTTTAAAATGTTGCTTCCTTAACAAGACAACACTGTGACACCACTATAAGTTGCACAATTTGTTTAGTTTGTATTTGGCATTTATGCATACATCACACGGATAAACATTTCATGCATCTATCAGTGTAATTTGTGGTAGGAGCTTGTCAAACTGTATGCATAAGAAGCATTTCAGGTTAATTGGCTTTCTTCAGATTGAACTATTAGGTCTTTTTGTCTAATAAAGTTAATAAGTTGTCTGCAAAATGTGACATTAAACACATTGAACACGAAGAATGATGCAGCTTAGTTGCTTCTTTGCTGCTTGAAACAGTGACCAAAATCTAAAAAAAAAATAAAAAATCAAAATCATACAGTCTGTACTGTGGGCATAATCCAGCACTGAGTTTGAGGAAACCTCTGGTGTTTAGTTCAGTGGGTTCAATCCTCTTGATTGGTAACTCTGTGCAGGCCTTGGCTGTGCAGGGTGGAACCCTGGCAGAGCCACCCACATTACTCAGACAGGAAGGGGTCGGATGGGTTCCTCCACAGGCTGCTGCTGCTGTGCCCATGCGTTATTACTGTAACAGCACCCTTGTGACACGGTCACGTATGCTGTTACCCATTTCCTCAGCAGGGTCTTTTACTTCAGAGGATTTTGTTAACACAAACTGCTAAAGCCCTAACTGCTCAGGGTACAAATTCATTCATTCCAAACGTTTTGTATTACAGTGCTGCGTGCTACTGTACATGTAAAGTTCATATGATACACAAAACTATTTTTGCATTATAACTAAAAACCAATTAGATGTTATTTTGTAACTGATCTTTAACAATGATTTAAGCAACAATGTCGTTTTGTTTTTTTACTTGTATATTATTTGATCTATGCACGACACATATAAAATCACACAAAATAAAAATCACACACATCCTGTAGTTCTTGTACTTGATAAACGTCACATCCAGACAGGGGTAAGTGTTAGTATGGGACAGCACAGACAACTCATAGTCAGCAAAGGGCATGTGCATGTTAATTACTGTACTGTAATTTAGAGAGATACGGCTGTAGCTAGTGATTAAAGATTTATATCAGTGTTGAGCTTTTTCATATGTTTGATATTTATGTTCCTGAATGTGGTTAAGCGCTTAATAGTGTTAAGTATGAAATGCAGTCATGTTTCCAGTTTTGTGCCTAAGATGAGAGCAGGTTTTGCTTTGTTTTTAGTTAATAGCCATTCCTGTGCCAGACAGACAACCATCAATTGCGAGCTCTTCCTGAGGAAGACTGTGTGTCAGCAAGATGCTAGCAGGGCTCCAATATTTACTGTAGGTTTAAATTTAATACAGTGTTGGGCAGGCGGTTAGCTGGGGCACCCTGTGTGACTTAGAGGAAAGCTTTTTTATTCATTTATTCCTAAATGAGGTTTTCTTCCCATTTTAAGGATGATTCCAGATTAAAAATGAGGAGGCACAGAACATTAATTTTTGAGAGTGGATTTGGGTTACTTCCATCAGCGTGCGCTGTACCAGCCGTTGAATATTGAGTGTTTCTGTTGGTACCATTTTCCTTGTTTGTATCCAGGACCCAGAGGAAGGCTGGACGCTGAGCTATGATGACAGAATTTACCACATGACCTTTGCAGTTTGTTTTGTTCCATCACTGAATTAAATTAAATATAGTCTAGAAATATTACTTACTAGCAGTCTAGCAATGGAAATGCATGGGAACCTACCAGTACATTGTTATGTTTATGTTATTGGATAATGGCTGTGCACAGCACACAGGCCACAATCAAATTGGTTCCCATAGACTGCAGACTAATTATTATGAATTACAGTTGCCAGGGACACATTAAAGGAGCCAGCAGACTACAGAAGATGTACAGTGTACAAACACAGCCTGCATTCACATGCAAGTCTTACTTTAGTAGTACAAGTGAATTACTGTATATATTTTTTATTTTTTTCAATTAAACCTGTTGATGTCTTGAAATACTGTTATCTTTGGGGCCTGTGTTGTCTGAAACAGCTGCACATGCACTCTGTTGCTCATAGATGAAATATGAAATACATAAATGATTTAGATGTGTATAAACAGAGACTGATCAAATGCACACACTATTGTGCAGCACAGCAGAAGTTGTTCAGCTCTTCATTTTGCCGGCTTTGCACAGTTAGACTTGAAGGACAGAGGAAGTTAAAGATACTGAATTCTTTTTTTTTTTTCCTCCTCATGTCCAGGGTCTTACATCTATCTGTTGTTCAGGGACACAGATGTTTTGCATACATTTACAATGCAAGTAGGAAGCTGGTATTGTTCATAGAAGTAATAACACATATCACACCTTTACTATAGCTCTGTGTAAAAAAAAAAAAAGTCTAGGTATGTAAGACAGTTGTCACATCTGTTTTAATCCCTCTGTGAGAAATGTGTACTCTTTTAAATTTTAATGTTTCAAATGATTAAAATAACTACATTCTACTGGTGATCTTACTTTTTGGCCTATCTCTAAAAACAACACATTTTAACGCATAACTGAAGAAAATTAAACTTCTGTTTGAAACATTGTTTGAACAGTTGCCATGTGATTGGCATTTCTTCTCAGGTGGGTAGCACCAATAAGCAAAGTTTAAAAAACAAAGTCATAGTTATTATCCTCCCCAAACTCTACATTTTATTCACAGTAGACCTTGTTTATAAAAGTAAATGCTAATATTTGCCAGTCAAGTAAATTCAAGATTGTTTTTTACTCTGGTCTTTCACTACAAGACACAGAGCATAGGCATCTTCATGTTGCTTTCCCTATATAAAAACTCTACAAAGTCTTAAATTTCTTTTATTTTATGCTTTTTAGCCTGCTTTACCTTACGAATGGTGACAAGGTTGTGCTTTCATGTGCTTTAGGTAATTCCAGCTATATTGCATTGTCACATGGTGATAGGAATTACTTTTAAGAATTACCCTGCTCCTGTTTTTTGCTCTGCAAGGTAAATACAGTCCCCTAAAAATTATTGGAACAGTGAGACCATTTTTGCAAGAACAGCAGAAGGAGGCTACAGTAAAAGCCAGGAAAAGCGTATCAAAAGAAGCAACCAACATGATGTGTGATGATGATGATGATGTTCAGGAGTCACAGGCTTGATGCAGTTATTGCAAACAAGGGATATGCAACCAAATATTAGCTTTAAAGTAAATAAAAGTTTTATGTTCCAGTATTTTAGTTCACTTTAAATTTGGGTTGTCTGCTAGAAAAGGTGCTATGTTCTGTGTTGCTTAACACATGTACACGTAAATAGGAAATAAAAGCTAAAATTCTAAACTTTTGTGTCATCTTTTGATCTTTAACCCAATATCTTTAGTGTACAGCAAACTCAAATGAACTGGCCTTGCAATCCCATTGCTTTGGCTAATCAGTTAATGATGGTTCAGGCTGCTGCAGTAACATAATCGACATTAAATAATTCAAACAAACCTCTCTTCTTTAATATTTTGGATTCACAAATATGAAGAAAAAAAGCAAACAGCGTTGTTATGTCAAACAAGTGGGCAGATTGTGTATGATTGACTTGCAAATCCAGTGTGATAGAACTCTATTGCTTCTTAGATATTCAGTGTCATTGTGGAGCACAGAAATTCCAGGGCTCCATGGAGTTCTTCAGTCTTTTGAGATACAATGTTATCAGTTGTGTACCTATAGTATGTATCAGCAAATGATTTAAGTGTGGCTGTGATCACTACCCCAAAGCTGCAGTTTGCAGGTCTTCAATAAAAGCACTATAGCATGACCCAACAAATGAGATGAGTGCTTATAAACACCATTAAGGGCTATTGTGTGCATAATTTATCTGCTTTTAATGAGATTTGTAGTACTTTTATGTATGCTTGAGTCCCAGTTGATTAAAAAACAGGTTGAGAATTTTTGTTTTAAACCCAGGACCCAGAAGAGAATACTTGATTGGTTGAAGATGACTGCTTTTTGTTCTTTTTCTGTTGTCTCTCTGTCTGACACTCAGCAATATGGATGTTGAAGACATGGACACAGGTAAGTGAAGTCAGAGAAAAAGCAGCCCAGTTTTCTTATTGGTGCATGTTGTCTTTCATTTTCATGTTTGCTGCAATTTATAAATCTGTATTGTCCTCAGCTTATGATTGCATTCTAGGCAATGCTGTCATAACTTCAAAACATGTCTTATTACGTCAATTATAGGGATGTATGACCAATTAACATGTCTGATTGCTAAATCGTGTAATAGAGCATTGCAAATTTTCAAGTAACATCACAAATGATTAATGCTGAAATGAAAGTGATGTAGAATGATTATAACACAAGTACTTTTACACTTTCATTTGTGTGTATACTTACATATATATCTATGTGT
>JABJVR010000894.1:4253-20206 GCA_025773905.1 Chitala chitala
TCTCTCACCTGTCTTTCCTCTCTCCTCCCTCACCTGTCTTTCCTCTCTCCTCCCTCACCTGTCTTTACACAGCCCTCCCTCACCTGTCTTTCCTCTCTCCTCCCTCACCTGTCTTTACACAGCCCTCTCTCACCTGTCTTTCCTCTCTCCTCCCTCACCTGTCTTTCCTCTCTCCTCCCTCACCTGTCTTTACACAGCCCTCTCTCACCTGTCTTCTTGCACTCTTTTTTCTAAACTAAACTCAGTATTCATAAGGGCTTCCTGTCCATCAGAACTGAGCACATTGTTTAAAGGAAGACAAGGCAGCAATTTGTGTGTGATCTCAAACTATCTTTAGATCAGTCCCTGCCAGAAGTATGTCATGTTTTAATCACCCCCCCCCACACACACACACACACACACACTGTCACCCTCAGCACATTTACCGTAGCGATCTCCAGGCCACTGAGGTGAGCTCCTGTCCTCGTCACCGCTTTAAAGATTAACGGCTTTTGTCTTATCACAGTTTTCAGTGTGATAAATTGCTTGATTTTGCTCTGTGCACAACAGAAAAATGAGGGGAAAAACATGAATTAGTTCATAGTAAGGAAGCACTCAGTGCAAGGGTTTATCACACTGTTATTAAGAGGCAGAGAAGAGATAAGAAAGCTGAAGGTGAAACACAAGCAATGTACAAAAAAGCTGCACACACCAACACACACACACACACACACACACACACACGTGCAAGTCGAAGACAGCATTTTTCTGTATATCTAACTGTAGTTATCAGTTTTGCATGTCTATAATGTCTGGTGGCTCAGTGGGTAAGAACATCAGGCTGGGATGCTAAAGTCTCCTGGTTTGAATCCCAGCCCAGCTGCCAGGTGTGTCCTTGAGTAAGACACTCAAACACCAGCTCCCTAAGTGCTGTATGGAGCTGCCTGCTGTGCCTCCCAGGGGGGTAATGCACAGACCCAATATCACTCTAACATTTGAGCTGCTTTGGCTAAATGAATAAATGTAAATTATATTACTAACATTCTGTCCGAAACAACTTTTTCACTCAAAAAAAATGTTAGAAGAAATTACACATACATGACTAATTTCACTTTTGTATCCCATCTTGTGTCAGAAGAGATATACAATTAATCAGTTACAAGTTAGAGTAGGATAGAAGTCACTGGAAATACTGGTAAAGAACAGAGTGTCATCTGGGGTTACTCTGACTCAGAGTCTCATCTGGGGTTACTCTGACTGCATGCAGTGAAATCTCAGCAGTTGCCAACAGGTGTTGTGCATTTTTACCTGTTACTGAAGCTGTCTGCTCTCTGTTGTAATATAATATTGTGCATTTTTACCTGTTACTGAAGCTGTCTGCTCTCTGTCGTAATATAATATTGTGCATTTTTACCTGTTACTGAAGCTGTCTGCTCTCTGTTGTAATATAATATTGTGCATTTTTACCTGTTACTGAAGCTGTCTGCTCTCTGTTGTAATATAATATTGTGCGTTTTTACCTGTTACTGAAGCTGTCTGCTCTCTGTTGTAATATAATATTGTGCGTTTTTACCTATTACTGAAGCTGTCTGCTCTCTGTTGTAATATAATATTGTGCATTTTTACCTGATACTGAAGCTGTCTGCTCTCTGTTGTAATATAATATTGTGCATTTTTACCTGTTACTGAAGCTGTCTGCTCTCTGTTGTAATATAATATTGTGTGTTTAGTCCCCTATTTCATCAGCAACATTTATCTAGGAAGTCCTGCTCTGATGCCCCATTTTACTGAATATTTTGCTCCTCAGCTACAAAACAAATTGTCAGGATGTGACTTTACATGTCGTGTTTTGATATATTTCCTGGTATGTCGTACCTTATGCTGGCCCAAAACCTACATGCCTCTAATGATTCTGCTATGGAACATATATTTCACTGATGAGTAACGTGGAGACTGGATTTCACTGGTGACTCTTGAGCTATGGTTAGGGTTAGGTCCAGGAGAGGGGCCAGAACTAGGACCCTGGAGATTGCAGACCATGTGTCAGGTCCAGATTTCTCTTCATGTTCAGATTACAACACCTCATCTGGCAGAGATCATGAACTGAAATGAAACAGAAAACACTCAACGTCTGCTAAATGTAAGATGAAATTTTTTGTTGACTGCTCTTTAAAACAGCAATTTGGTTCACATCCATCTTACAATGCTCTGTTAGTACTGGACCAACTAAAAACACAGCTATTAGTCATGTCCTATACATAAGCAGAAAATATCACAGTCAAGGAAACGTTTACACCTGATATATACTACAATTAGTTTGTACACATAAGTATACATATCATTTCATATGTAATGCAGCCATTAAACCCATGGCTAAAATGATGCCTATGAATGAAAGAAAACCTGGTACAAAAGTTCGGTGCTGTGTGGGACCTGAGATCCATCAGGGACAGCTCATCCTGCAATAGACGCAAGGACGTCACAAGACAATTAGCTTAAGCGCTTGACTGGCCTGTTATGGTGCTGATACGTCACAGGGGGTGCGTGTCGCATCTGTAAAGCAGCGAATGCACAGACAGCTTCAAACGAAGGTCAGGGTCACGCACACACCTGTCTCGATAGCAGCCACGTGTGTGACCCTGGCATGTCAGGCATTGTGGGAAGAGAAGCCATACTGGCTGTAAACTGTAAATGAATTACTCTGGGGGGGTTTGCCAAATGCTGGAGGAAAAAGTCTACTGGGCCAACACTGATCCCCCCCCCCACGTCTCATTGGTCATTGAAGAGGCAGTCATCAGCCCCCCCGCCCCTCTACACTCACACACACGCGCACACACACACACACACACACACACACAATACTGGCCTTTTAATAATGGAAATAACGCGGGTTGCTGTAGCCGTGCTGTGGTCCCTGACGTCACAGACATGGTGCGCACTTCACCGAGCTCCTCGCTGTCTGCACACTGAACCTTCTTATCATTTTGTCACAGGTCCGTACATGAATATTCATTAATGTATGAAGGAGTGGGGCACGATCATGAAGGAGGAGATCGTGTGTGTTTTTATGTGGGGGAGAAACTGGTAAAAAGAAAGAATGATGCTTTGTACATATGTGCTCTGTGTGGAACAGGTGCAGACCAGGGGGCTGTGCACGTGCGTGCTCTGTGTGGAACAGGTGCAGAGCAGGGGGCCGTGCACGTGCGTGCTCTGTGTGGAACAGGTGCAGAGCAGGGGGCCGTGCACATGCGTGCTCTGTGTGGAACAGGTGCAGAGCAGGGGGCTGTGCACGTGCGTGCTCTGTGTGGAACAGGTGCAGAGCAGGGGGCCGTGCACGTGCGTGCTCTGTGTGGAACAGGTGCAGAGCAGGGGGCTGTGCACGTGCGTGCTCTGTGTAGAACATGTGCACAGTATGGAGCCGTGTACAGATAAGCAATGTGTCCGTATGCTGATTTCTATATTTATTGAACTTACAGCTCAGTTGCATCACTTACTGATCAATATCAACATGCTTGTATGCAAAGAATTTACTGTTTCCTACATTTTCAGGGTACATTTTTCAGTCCTGGATTTAGCTGTCTTTGAAGGACAGGACCTGTGTTCATGGTGTCGTACATGTAATCTAACATATGTTCAATGTCATTCAATCATCATCTACAGTAAAACGTGTCATGGTTTTGGGCATAACATGACATTCAATATTATTAAAGCACCGACAACTAAAATCCAATGAAAGACGTTGGTATTGCACTGTTAAATGAACATTCAGTCATACGCCAGTCAAACCAGTATCATTAAGAACATAAAATTGTGACACTGCCTTACTGTAAAATAGATAACCTCCTTATCAGCAAAATAACGCAGCTTTGAAGTGAAGGAAAAGGTACAGCCATGGGAATACCGTTAAAAGGCGTCATATTTCACAAAATACCACAAGAGTTATTTTAGCCAAACGCTAGAACCACCCTCATATGAGATCGGAGGTGTGTATGTATTTATGGTGGCATTCTGATAATTGTAATCCCACCGTTTCCACGTCCATAAAATACTGTCATTTATTGCTACAAAAATCGTTAATTGCAAACTGATTTACCGAATCGAAACGTGTTTAAATAACCAGTCAAATTATAACGTGCGGTTTTCTGAACAAAACAGCTGCTGCAGAATGAATGTCCACTGGCAGAATTAAAATGCAAAAAATAATATGCTTTATTTTAGCGTTCCTACAATTTTACAGTATATTGTTAATGTCATGACGTGATCCCCGGGTTAGCAGAGTCTACTGTGTCTATGAAACACGTGAGTATTTCGACTTTGTATCCGCTATTTTTAACATTATTTGAAACCGTCCCTATTTATTTAACCACACATTAATAAACCTGCAGACGACAATGTGCGTCTACCAGTCCGGGACAGTCAGACACATATATTTTATACAGCAGTAATGATCAACATACTGTACCAAAGTTTATTTTAAAACACTTATATAAAGCCAGCTCCGGCTGAGGAACCTGTGACCAGAGATGGGAGAAGTTTGCACTGAACCGCACAGCTGAATGGAAACGGAGTGTGTGCCGGGGAGATAACATTGTGGAGCCGCACAACACCGTGGCCGCGCACAAAGGGAGGGGGTGACACGGTGTGACAGTCAAGCAGTGCGAGCGCGATGGATTAATGGCGCTCATAAATTGCGAAAATGCCTGAAATTAAGGTCTGTGATACCATAAGTATAGTCCTTAAAATATTCCGCGTTATTCCCACACACTGTAAAAGTTTTTAATTCGGAAAAGCGCAAAATTTTCAACGCGTTTGTATGCAAACACATTGCAAATCAGAATTAACCGCAACCTTAATACGGTTATTTGTTATATTTAGAAAAAAATATATATTTTTTTCCATTAAAATTATTTGTGTTCCATTTGTCGAGCAGTTCGCTGCCGCTGTTTTGACAGTTTTTGTGACCGCATTTTACAGGCTGCGGATGAGTGAAGAGGCGCATAGAAGTAAGGGCTTTTCGATTAAAAACGTAGCGCCCTACTCAAATAAAGAAAAGTACCCCTGTCACACATACGGACCTGTCACAGTGATTAGCTATTGATCTGTCTTCATTCTCTCCACATGCCGTGTTTGTTGAGTTTGATTTTTAGCAATCTAATACTGAGAGCATAGGAAACGTTTCTTAAGTTCTCCAGGTGCAACCCGAAATATCTTGTCTACATTTGTCGGTTAATTGGGTCAGGTTACTGCGCACAATGTGAAAATCAGACGAGGCAAAGGGCCATCAAAATCAGGTAGAAAAAAAGTTGTTAAAATAGTATTGCACAGTATTAAAAGAAGACGGGAAATATCAAGTGGCGTGCTGGGATGCCCTGTGTGATGAGATCTCCAAGCAAAACTGTGACAGTCACTTCAAGAGAATTTGCCATTTTAGTGAGCTGTGCTCCATATGAATATATGATTAGATGCTACTTGTTCGTCAGTTCTCTTTTCATTCTTTTCATGAGGTTAAATAGATAGCTCTGGATAAATGTATGGTATTTAAACGACTTGAAGGCCTGTTAATTGCGGTAAAAGGTTTGCAGCGGATGTCGGCGCTTGCGTGATGGGTAATAAGAGAAGGAACAGATGCGAGAAACCGCAGCATAAAGGCTTCTGATGGATGCACAGGGGAGACATCTCAGCCAAAGGCTTATTGTGTGTTAACAAATAGGAAATTAAGGTAATTATTCTGACTGTTAGGATACACAGACTCACACATACGCGCACGCACACAAGTACTTTACGCGCGCGCACATCTGCGCGCACACACACGTTCATGCAAAAAGTGCATACTGTATATAAACGTGTAAACATAAACAATTACATACTTTTATCACCTTCGACATCTGTCGAAGACCTTTTCCTTTATTCGAAGTTGTTCTATTATAATCTTTCACTGTGTTAGTAATTGCTGTATTTTCTCTTATAAACGCAGATGCTGGTATATTGAAAGTTAACTTCCTATTTCTAACAATCACTTACAATCGTTTTGCACAACATTGTAAACCTTTACTTAAAAAGGGCGTTTTCTGATTCAACTGTCATCGCACTAATTGCATTATTCCAAATTCGAAGGCTACATTGAGCAGTTTCATTTGTATATGTAGGCCTATATATTTAACTTCAACTATCCCTTGGATCATCGCGAAAGTTGGTGTACTGTAGTTTAGTTAGTTAAATATATTTCAAGACTGGGTTTAATATCGACGTCGAAGGAACGGCCATCAGAATTAACAGACACAGTAAAGCAACGATCTTATTATAAGCTGACTAAGAAGCGCATTGAAATAACGCTGCGTTAAACAGAACAGGGTGACAAGCTGCGGAGCGCGCGCGGACATAAGGCGCGCGTGGCTGCGGGGCTGCGGTGGTGGAGCGCGCGCGGAGATAAGGCGCTGTTGATTGTTCTCTGAAGTGACATCATTCCCGCACAATACTAATTGTTTAAAAGCTTCTTAACTGAGGTCTCTTAAAAATCCGTAGCTGTTGACTGCACTTTGCGTTCGCTAATCTCTAATTGCACGCTGCATCTGCTGTCATTCCCTGTGTGCTATTTTAAACTTCAGCAAAGAACCATTTTGGCAAGTATTTAAGTACTTTCTTGCATGTGGCTCAACGTGTTGACGAGGGTCCACAGTTATGTGCGGCCGCTTTCTTTAAAACGGCGTCTTAAACGCTACTGAATTGGGCGAAGTGCGTGACTTCGCAACTTTGCTTTGTAACCATGGTTAAAAACTTGACCAATATCTCGAAAGACAATTAACAGTTTGTATATTGGAAATTGTGTAATTTAATACATAGATATACTTGGCAGCTATCAATTTAACTTTTTCTAATTATTTTTTGTTCTCAGTGGGCTACTCAAGCACAATGCGTCAACCACTTATGTCACAAACCGCAGAGCTTTAATAAGCCGTAGAGGAAAGCGATAACTTTCGATAATTTTCATCCAGGCCCACAGCAACTATTAATTAAACAAATAAACCAATACAGTCTTACATGATGAGGGCATTGGTATTTTAAATTTGCTGAAATCATCTTACCCAAAAAATAACCTTGTTTTATTTATCGTAGCTATTCAATAACACAAGTGCAGGGTGCTGATCCATCGCAGAGCCAGGAATGATAACTGTATGTATGTTGATTTCAGCCATGGTCGTTAAAAGAACTGTTTGCAGGTGAGCTAATTTGTAATGAAAACGAAAAGACAGTCTGAAACAGATTTTATTCAAACAATTAAAAATAGTTTATCTGTCTGAAAACAATGAACAACGTAAAACATCATTGCATACATTTATTAAAGATAATTTCTAACGACAAAACGAAAAAAACGTTATCAATATTATCTTCAAAACAATTTTCAAGTATTTATTTTGTGTTTTATTTACATATTTGAGCGAGAGGGTGAGTGTGGGTCGTGGGCTTGTAAATCAAATGCAAGAAATTACAATTATCGATTTAACTGATGCAAGAGCTTAAATGGAGAAAGTTAACATGACGTGAAGGTTTTCCAGAAGAAGTTCTTGCAGCCGGCCTTCCGCTCGCGGGGAGCCAGTGCAGGGCCGGCGGCTCTCTCCAACTCCAGACGAACCTCCTCCTGATCTGCTCCACGCGAAAGGTCGTCAGACTCAAGCGCTTCGTTCTCCACCTGCGCCAGCTCCGACAGCAGCTCTGCTAGTGTGTATCGGGCCAGCTCCTGAAAATGAACATCCATTCTTTATACATTTCATTTATATACAAAATACGGCACAAATTAATAAAATAAGGCAGTGAAAATAAAAAAAAAAATGTTCATTTACTTTTCAAAGATACTGTACTGTATATTTCTGTTCATCATAGCACACTGAGTATGCAAACTAATTTATTGTTTAGTAAAATTTGTTAAACTTCAATTACAACATTAATCTGAAAAGGCAATAAAAACGTATTGTCTTAATGTTGGTTGTGCAACCGTACTCCGTTTGTTAAGAATACACGAAACGTCATTTACACCTTTTTCAGTACCAAGACGCTTAGTCTGGATGGGATTTAAGTCGATTTGCGTTTTTGCGCATCCGTACAAGACGCATTGAGAAGTACAGTACACGTGCTGCACTGTATCCAAAAACGAATGATCAAAGAAACTCATAAATGAACAAATAATCCTAAACCTAATAACACCGTTTAAGAAGTAATTTTTCTGATGCATAAACGGAAACCCATTAACAGTTGGAGGACACACTCTTTGATTTAAAATAAACCTTCTGCATAAACTGAAAATTAAATTTCAGCGCGTACCTGTTTGGTTGCTGGTGCAATAATGGACCTCTGAAGCAGTTGGCGCAGTTTGAGGTCTGACGGCGCTGCGGACACGCTGCTGACCGCCAGCGCGAGAGAGAGCAGCGCGAGAGCGCACTGGATACGGGTGGAAAGCATGTTCTCTAAGTCGCAAAAAGCACGGGAATTTCTATAATTTCAGCGCAAGACAACACGCTAAGATTTAGTGTCTGCTGCACAAGAACCACAAACCTGCTTTTTAAACTATTTATTTGACGTCAGATGTGGGGGGAGGGGGGGAGGGAGGAGCTGCGCCTTTCAGAGCCTCGCGCGTCTTTGGCACGTCGATGATGCAATGACAAAGTTTCCGCGAGTTAATTGCAGCTCCTTTCGGAAATGATCTCTTCAGCACCTTGCTATCTCGTTCGTAAAAAGACGTGCATACGTATGTTGCAGACAAAATGCTACCAACTCTATTTAATATTATAGGAGCACTTAGAGATTGGAAATTTGATTTTGTTTCTCTGCAGTAAGCCGCGCATTCCTGGTATTTAATAAATCCGACAATGTGCTCGCTTGAAAATAATACCAAAATGTTTTTTTTATTTTTTTACAGTTGTGAACTCACATTTTCACTGCTGGAGTTTTAAAAATTGTTCATATTATTATCATTCCTTTTTAATTAACAACATTAACACCAATTTTGACATATACCTTGACAACATCACAGTTTATATGGAGCGGATGCATGAGAACTTGGAGGTGTGCGGAGAAAACATGGAGCGCAGCTGCGTGCCAGCTCCAAGGTCTCCGTTAGCTGGTGAGTGTGACTCATCTGTAGCGTGGTGCGTTTCATCGTGTCATGCGTGTGCAGTGGAGACATGTACTGTAACGCAAAGAACACGTGTCGTGATTTACATCCTATCCTTCCCTGACATGAGATATATAAACTTAGCTCTCTTAAAAAATCAACGCAACACATCACATGACTACATCAGGTCCCAACAAACACGTCTGGAGCCCTTACATAAGTGGCGGTGAGGGTCTTTAACCGTAAGCTCAGGTGTGGACATAAAAGGTGTAGACATACGTGTTAGCTGTTCCTCCATTACAGTCCAGATGTCTCAAGGCTGTGTCTAATTACTGTTCTCTAACATTCCCATATCGCTGCTGGGGGAATTCTTTATTAATTTTCAGGCAAATTCCTAAATTATAAATGCTAAAGCTTAAATGGGCATGTGAGTCAGCAATATATTTTCATACATAAATAACTGCCCTCAGTTTCAAAAAACATCTTTAAAGGTCATTTCTGACTGTAATGGGAAGCTTTGTCAGAGTGAGCAATTTGCAGTGGGTCCTTATGTGTGATTACAGAGGCGTACAGTCCTGTGAGGCGTACGTGATGCCTCCTCTCCCTCCTCACACACTACCATCACCCCCCCCCCCCCCATTACACAACACATCGGACATTACAGGAGTAACACCCAACCTGTGCTTTCACCATTCTGCAGCACATACGCATGCACGCACACACACACACACACACACACACACACATACACTGACACCTTGAAATATTCACATGTACACCCTAGACAAGCTGCCAACCCATCACAGGGCACAGAAACAAATAGCAATTGTTTCCTAATCCTCCAAACCTCCACGTCTTTGGACTGTGGGACAAAACCCACACATGCATGGGGAGAACACATGAACGACACACACACACACACACACACACATTGCAGAGACCTAGATTCGAACCCACAGCCCTGGAGAGGTGAGGGGGCAGCATGTTCCTCTCATGTTGGGGAGGCCAGGTTATGCATTTCAGAGATATCTCTGTCTGCTGGTTCATGAGCCTTATGTGTGTTTGTATGTATATTGGTTTGAGTGTATTTAAGATACATACGAGTGTGTTTAATAAGTGTCAAAGGAAGGTCAGTCTGTAGTTTTGTAGCTCTTGTGTGTAAATCATTCTGTTGTATGAACAGAGCTCTGGTAGAAAACCTCCATGTCTTTGAATTCCCCAGCGATATGCAAACCAAATAAAGCAACAAGGAGTTTTCTCCCAGCAGCAGATGTTTGAATTTTTAATTTAAAGTAATTTGTTTTATCCAATATTATTCAGCAAATAACAGCCAAGATTTAAGAGGCAGGTAATTAGTCTGTGCTTTTTTAATTTTAACTCTACATCTTGTCATTGAAAGCAATTACAATAAGCATACACTGTAAGACTATAATTCTTCACCTACAGCTCTCTTGAAATTGTAAACAAACAAAGCAGTGTTTGATAACTTTTCAGCACTCCTGCCGTTCATAAATCATTTTTAAGGTGTACTAATTTGAAATGATGCTCTTATAGCAGCCTGGTGAACTGGTCTTCCAGCCCTGGCACTCGTGTTTTCCCATGTCCTTGAAGATTTTCTTTTACATGCCTTCTACATTCTCAATGTTGTCAGCAATGTCCTCTGTCCCCTTTGGAGCAAACACACCGTCTTCAGTCTCTCAGGCTGTTTCTAAGATACTTTAGGTATGAGGTTTGAAACTACCTTTTTCTACAGAGGCTGCTTCACCACTCTGCCTCATAACAGAGGACATTCTGAATCACAGTGATCTAGTTATAAAATGTACACATGCAGCTATCTCCACATTATTTCCCTGAGCTGGGTCTCAGAGTCAGAGCCAGACAGGACCCCAGCCCTTTGCTGGCATGTGTGTGCATGTGTTCATATCCACAGATAATCAGTGTCCATCAAACACACATAATCTTTTTGGATTGAGACTGGAAGAAGCCAATGTGTGAGACAGATTCATAGGAAACAACACAATTAGGAAAATTTCGTCCCTGTCAGAGTCAGTTTATGTCTAGGCAACGTGTGACTCTGCTGATGTGTTTATGGTCTCTGCTGTCTTGGATGACCAGGCAGATTCCATACCACCACCATCACAGACCCTTCTATACCAGTCTGTTGTTATTGTACCTTATATATCAACATGCACAAGCACAGTGCCCAGTCTCACACCCTTCTATACCAGCCTGTTCACATTATACCTTATATATCTACATGCACAAGCACAGTGACCAGTCTCATGCCCTTCTATACCAGTCTGTTCACATTATACCTTATATATCTACATACACAAGCACAGTGCCCAGTCTCACACCCTTCTCAGTGGTATAATAATAACCCATCCACTGCCCATTTGGAGTAAACTTACGAGGGTAAAATGCTAAATCTGTGTATCTGCCTTGTGTGTTTGTCTGTTTTCAGTAACTTTTTATCACTTGTGCCTGTGCCAGGGAATTACTGAAGGTAAGGAGGGGCTCCACCTGGATATGTGTCAGAACTGACAGTAACACAAAGGGGGGAATTTAAAACAGTGTTTTTACTAAGTCACTGCCTAATAGTACTCAGTGACACCTCCTGAACAGCTGAGCACCTCCTGAACACCTCCTCAACATCAACACTTCAAGAACTTGCCAGCACCTCTTTGACACATTCTGAGGACTGCCTTGAAATGCTCCTCAGCACTTCCTCAACACTTCCTTAGCACCTCCTGAACATTTTCTCAACATCTTTAAATCTCGTCCACATTGTCTGTACACCTCCTTACTTTGTGGTGCCAGGACAATCATTTATTAAATTACATAATACATAATTTAAAAGGAAGTGTACCACGTTTTTCCTCACATTGAATGTTGAAGATCTGCACACCTCTCATCCCTCACCTCCTGCTTTTCTCACTGTGTTTTCCTAACAATGTCAGTCTCCCAGCACTGGTTATTAGTGAGTTAGCATAGCTGCAAATGGAAACATGTCACTGTGCATTATCATTCTTATGTTGGATCATATGAAGAATTATACCTGATTGGTGAAGGGACAGAGAACTGCTTGTTCTTAAAATATTTTTTATGATATCAGTAGTTGTGTTTCTTCAGAAATATATTAGGAGACGTGCTATTAGCAGCAGTACTACAGCGTGTCTGGTTCCGGAGGAAAACGCAACATGAAAAGTAGAGTGGGCCGAACTGAGAGACGTTCAGGGTTTTAATGGTGGTATACGCCCTCTTACCATTAAGCTTCATATAGTAAATGGAAGGCTGTTAGACCATAGGTAGCATAGTCTGTCCAGGCCTGACAGTGTCCTTTTGTACACAAGGCCCCTCTATTGGACAGCTCACATACACATAAATTCCAGCTGTGAGACGCTGGACATATTTATGTATGTAATTATATTTGGTATAAAGTTAGCTGACCACTGTATAATCTGCAGTACAAGGATTGCTCATACAAACATCTTATTGTCTTCTCAGAATTTTGTAGTTCATGTTCAATACTGTGGGTGTAACTGCTAAATCAAAACTGCTGCATGTTTTAACTCTTTGAATTGTGCGAGATGAGCTTGAGTAAAAAAGAAAAGACATTTCTTAAGGGGGAAATCATAACCAGAGAAAATTAGCCTATTAAACACAAACAGCAGCAAGGACATTATGGGTTCTTCCTGAGATGACAAGGAAGCATTAACATTGTTCCCTTCAGCTGAAATGGCATTGAACTCACCTGTCGTATCTGTTGCGTTTACACATCTGTCCTCTAATTTTTGTCTGTATCTCAAACAAACCAAACCCTTGAGATTCACTGTAAAGCTTCTCATTCTGGCAGCACATGTAGAATAGTGGTTCCACAAGGGCCAGTACTAAGATCAGGATTTTTCTGTGTAAACAGCTGACAAATAATGCAAAAATCAACATCCTCTCTAACAAACTGTTCTAAGTAAAATGGATAAAAGTACTATACCTTTAAGCTATAAAATAGAATACATGGAAAATGCTATTAATCATATGACCTCTCACATTTTGATATTTTAAAATTAATTATTTTTATATTTAAAATGCATTTAAATATCATATACATCTCATGAATTTGCTTGGGAGATAAGGTCCAAATGCTGGGAGGAAAGGTTTATTAAGGATACAGGCAGGATTACAAAAGGAAATAAAGCTAAGGTACAGGCCATGAAAACAAAACACAACTACAAAGCTACACATCAATAAGCAGCAAGGGACTAAGAGAAACAGAGAGCTTAAACAAGGACAAATAGGACACAGTTGGAAACCACTAATGACATTACCACAATGACTCAGCAAAACAACAATAAAGGGGAACACCTACAGGACACAGAAGGGTATCACATGTGCATTTCACATTTCTAAGGGAAAAAGTGTAGTGCATATCACAGTCTCACACGTAGACATGTTGAGTCTGTGTCCAGAATTAAGTAAATAAATATCTATTTGGCTTCAGAAACAGCTGTAAACATGACATGGGACACTAAATGCATAAGATATCATACAAGACAGCATCTATAATTAAACTGTAACTATAAACATGCTAATTATTAGGCATCAGCACTCCTGTTCAGCCACTTTTAGTCACTTCCGCCTCTTTCTACGGTCGTTTTTAGTAACTGAAACGGTCAGCTAGAATTAATCATATCTGAAAACTCAACTTGATTGGTATGGTCCTGCTATGGTCCTGAAACTCAGACTCATTGTGTAAGGTGGAAATGTTTGGTAGTACCGTTAGTAAGGGGTGATTCAGTTTTACTCATTTCAAAATGATGTAACTTATACATCCATCCATTCATACATCCATATATCAATTTTCCAATTTACAGACTCAGTGAAGGGTTGGCGTTCAGCCGGGGACACCCTGAACAGCATGCCAACCCATTGCAGGGCACAATCTCACATCCATTCACATACCATAGGCAACTTGGAAAGGTTGGTCAGTCTACAACCCATGCCTGTGGACTGAGGGAAGGAAACTGGAGTACCTGGAGGAAACAACCAATGACCTCTTTTTGTGAACACGCAGAAGGAATGAATGGTAGGGTAAGAAGTACATAGAGGACAATTTAAGAGAATGATAAGTGACTAGTTACAATAGGACGTTTCTCACTGGCACCATGCAGTGGAGATACAGAAAATGCTGCCCTGCATATAAAGACAGCATCATATAACCTCAGGGATGCTAAAACGCGGCACACACTGCATAGCTGTCCACTAATAACTGTCCGCTATATTTGAGGATTACGAAAGCCAGACACCTCGGCACAGGTGCAGAGGCGCATCTATGCATGTCCCTGTTTTGGTTGGTGAACACAAGTCAGGATTTTTTAAATGCCTGACAAAGCTGCTTTTGAAGCCTGGAAGTGAAGCACAGCGGATGTGTCTAAATATTTGGCCTGTTCAAAAGTGTAATTAAGTGACAATTACTGCTGACTGACTGTTTTTTCCACATTGTCTGCCTGCGAGCCCCCAGAGAGCAGTCACATCGAAGGTGTTTCTGTTTTCACAGCCAATGAGGCTCTAATGAAAAATGCATCAGGCCTCCCATTAGCCCCCACTTAGGGCCCCCACTTAATCAGCCACACATGAAATGTCGCCCGTTTCTGCCGTCGCCTGCTGCTGATCCATTAGCACCAGGCGCTGAGGCGTTCCAGTGTCTGCACTGCCACCCCAGGGCCCCTTCCGTGATCATTTTTTTTTTTTACAGCCTCCGTTGGAGCTGCAGGTCCTGCGTAATCCTGTTAATGCGACAGGCACCCCCATGGTTGCTGCACTGGGGTCTCATTTGAAGCATGTGCACAAACCAAGAGGCCGCACGGTTCTGTCATCACATTAAGCCTTTCGCTTTATTTTAAAGATTATCTAAGTAAAACATGATTTATTTGACAAGAAAAATTCTCCATAGCATGCTTTAGCCCAGGTAAGGGTAGAGGTGAAGAATGATTAGTGTAACTGGGTGTGGCCTGGGCGGGGCCTGGGCGGGGCCTGGTCGAGTCTCAACAGGAGGTGAAGCCCTTCCAGTAGAAGTTTTTGCAGCCAGCCTTCCGCTCACGGGGGGGCAGGTTGTTGGGGTCTACAGAGCGTTCCAGTTCCACACGAACCTCCTCTCCTGCATCTGCATCTGATACCTCACCGAGGGGGGAGATGTCTTCATCTGGGGGGGCCAGTCGCGACAGCAGGTCCTCCACTGTACTCCTGGTCCAGTCCTGACAGCACCAGAGGTTACAATGTCATTCACACTTCATGTCACTGTCCTACATACTCATACACACACTGTCTATGTATTGTAGACTTACACACACACACACACACACACACTTTCAAAGTAAAAAATGACCAAAATAAAGCTCCAAATACAGATTTTAAATTAAACATATGTGGAGAGACCAGAGCCTCACACACTAAACATTTTGTTTTTGATGTGATGTCCAAACAGACCTGTACATTATAAGTATCAGTTTAACTATAGCTTAGGCTACATCTGTTGTTTAGAACATGTAGTAACGATGGGGTTTTAAACTACAGAATCCCTATTATACCGCCTACTGGACAGAGAATGGAAGTACACAGTACACGCGTGTTTACACGTTTTTTACTGAGGTTGTTACACAGATGACCATTAATCCTGTAGCCTTAGTAACACCTGCCTCATCACAGGATGCCCAGAGTTACACAGAAGTCTCACCTGTGTGACATACCAGGAAAGCAGCCTGTAACCTTACACAAACCTCACCTGTGTCCGCACCGTGACATACCAGGAAAGCAGCCTGTAACCTTACACAAACCTCACCTGTGTCCGCACCGTGACATACCAGGAAAGCAG
>JABJVR010000895.1:0-10215 GCA_025773905.1 Chitala chitala
GGCGGCGGAGTGAGCGCCAGGCGGGCAGGCGGCGGCGGAGAGAGCGCCGGGCGGGCAGGCGGCGGTGGAGAGAGCGCCGGGCGGGCAGGCGGCGGCGGAGAGAGCGCCGGCGCTGGCTCCAGGTGGTCCAGGTAAAGCCCTCGGCACAAACCCCAAACTGCCACTGAACACACTGTGTCTGGCACTTATTTCTCCTGCTTCATCTTCCTGCTGTCTCTTCTCACGCTTATTAGACAACATGCCCTACTTTAAGACACTTCCTGAGTCCACATGTGGACACTATCAGAGAGGGGGGGCTCTGACCAGCTTATTAAAGTGTTCAGCACAGCTCCTCATGCTGGTGTTAACACTGAACACACTTACAGGTACTGCTACACCTGTGCACACCTGTGCACAAAACTCAGAGCCCCAGTTCAAACAAGCTCAGCATGCTTTGAGCAGACAGGCTTCATGTGTGTGGGAGAACACACAAGCACACACACGCCAGAGAACACGCAACATGTGCTCATTTACACAGACATGTTAACCAGCCTCTGCTGTTTGTACAGGTCTTCCCACAGCAGTACCTGTCCCTCAGTAGCTCTGGCCCTTCCCGGGACAGCCCTGTGTGCCCGCCTAACCGCCCGCCTAACCGCCCGCACCGCCTGCCTGCCAGCCCCCCACCAACTTCCCTGGACTTGCCTCTGGCACACGGTGCCTGGTGCGGAAAAGCAGCCTCCACATGTTCTCTCCCCCCAACTTCGATGTCCCATGTCACAGCACGGGGGGCACCGCTGGCGTGCACACACACAAACACATGTACACGCTGGCACATGCAAACTGGACACACAAAAGGACAGTGAGCTGCAGCCAAATGACGAGAAGAAAGGAGAAGCGGAAAGAGGAGCAAGTGCAACTTCCTGCGGAAACCACATTTAACCGCTCTGAGTCAGGAAGGAGCCAGATAAGGTGCCTTCTCTCTCTCTCTCACACACACACACACACACACACACACACACACACACACACACACACACACACACACACACACACCTCACAGTGCATTATCTTTACAAACAAGTGGACAAATCAGGTGCAGGAACTACAGACAATAAAATGAACATTAAAGTCCACCCAGTGTCACACAGAGACTGCCGTCATTCTTACATTAAGCACTAGAGGGCAGTGCACGTGTTCTACAGACACAAAGCAGGCAGGCATCAGACCGGCCCTCAGCAACATGGACACAGGTGGAGAATGCTACTCCTGCACTCAGAAAAGTGAGAAACATCTCCCTCGGAAAAAGGAGTAGAGGAGAAAGGGAGCGCAGCAAGGGATGGAAGGAGAGAAGGTGAGAGATGGACAAGACACAGAGGAGAGAGAAAACACACACACACACACACACACACACACACACACACACACACACACACAGGTCTGCGTTACACAGGTCACACACGCACAGAGAGGTCTGCGTTACACAAACTCAGACTATCACACTACAGTATACACTATGCCAACACTTGAGGGAGGGGGCACCAGGTGTGGATGAGGTGGGGGCTCCTGAAAAAGGCGATGATGTCAATGAGGCCCCAAACCTAATCCCAGCAGAGAGTGTTCCTGTCCAGTTACACCCCCCCCCGAAACCCAATACACACAGCGGACATGGCACGGGGGGGGGGGTTTAGAGCTACACCCCACAGCCCCCCCAGGTTATGTTGAGGAACACGAGCCATTTTACGCTGTGTAGCGCTCAGCTGACGTTCAGAACGACCACTAACACAAGGGACAGCTTCCTGCACTTTGTTAGGCAGTGCCTGTACACGCACAAGCTGAACACAGTCGCATCGCCATCGGCCAACTCGAAACAACGTTTGGCGCACTCCTCTGCTGCCCCCCCACCCTCCCAACAAAGCCAGGACACTGACCCCGAAAGAGAGCCGAGCGTCCTCTCGTGACGACCCAAAGCTTACATAACTACTACGGCAATTTATTCTGCTGCAAACTCTACATGCAAATGAAGAAGTAGATGGTGTGCTGGAGGCGAGCGGGAGGTAGGCGGGAGGCGCGTGCAAATGACACCCCCCCCACACACACTCCCCAACACGCCTGGCTCTTTGTGCCTCAATGAAGAGGTGCTCATTCAGGAACTCCTGCCTGCAATTTCTGTCAATGAATGGACTCTGTATAATTCAGGTGCTGGCGGTAACCATGGTGACTAGGTGCTCGGCCACAGGGAGTGGGAGACAGGTAGGAGAGCGTGGGTGGAGGGACAGAAAAGAACAGAAAGGTAAAAGATGGGAGGGGGGAGCAACTGGAAGCAAAAATCAAGGCAAAGGGAAAAGAAAATAAAAACAGGGGAGTGGAAGGTTGTGGGTTCAGATCCCAGGAGCACAGACAAGGCAGGGAGGCCTGGCTTTAACAGTGAGGCTGGGCAATGCGTGGGAGAAGCGCATGCACAAACACGCACACAGGCACCCACGCAGTCACGCACGCGGCAGTGTGTGTGAAAACACCAGTACAGAAACTGAACCAAATCAGCAAACGTCACAGAAGAACAGAAACATCACTTGTAGTTCACACACAGTCATTCAGGACAAAGATGCTGTGACAGAAACACAGGTAACACTACTGACAGGGGACTGGGGGGGGCAGCTGGAGCTACAGGAGCACGATGACCAAAGAGTAATACACAGCACAAACAGAGGACTTGATAATGCTTTGTTCAGTAAAACAGAGCCAGTGTGGTGTGTACAGCACATCTGGAAGGGAACAAACCCAACAGCAACTGACAGCAAACAAACCTTTCTGCATGTGTCCACGTGAGCTGACTGCCACTGTGAGACCAGTATTAACTGTCTCACACTCTCTCTCACACACACACACACACCCCCCAATGGGCTCTTCCACTTATACTGCCACATTCATTAGTATCCCTTCTTCTCCAAGGACAAAGATAACACGTCTGCAGCAGAAGATACAGTGATCAGGAGAAGACATCTTCATGCACCAGTGCCTTTTCCCTTTTCTCACAATGAAATGTGTTGGTTTACAAATGTGCCCCTCCCCCTGGGTGACTGACACATAGCTCTGTGACAGTGCGCCCCTCCCCCGGGTGACTGACACACAGCTCTGTGACAGTATGCCCCTCCCCCTGGGTGATTGACATACAGCTCTGTGACAGTGCGCCCCTCTCCCTGGGTGACTGACACACAGCTCTGTGACAGTGCGCCCCTCCCCCTGGTGACTGACACCCAGCTCTGTGACAGTGCGCCCCTCCCCCCGGGTGACTGACACCCAGCTCTGTGACAGTGCGCCCCTCCCCCCAGGTGACTGACACCCAGCTCTGTGACATTAAATCTTATGGGTAGATGGGAACACCCTCCAGCATGAGTAACCAAACCCCCAGGGTGATTAATTCCCATTTCAAGGGCTGGCTTCTGTCAGGGATTAACCCTCAGCTTCTACATCACAGAACACGTTTCTTTCTGCTTCTTCTATCTGTATTGGAGGTTTTATCGCCTGTTATCAAACTCCCTGCACTTCCTACACAGTGATACTAAAAATACAGAATAATGGCAGCTGAGCACCTCGGCAGAGCCTCAGCTCAACAAATGCTGGAAGCCATAGAGTTTAGGTCTGTTTCAAGCACAATTAGTTATTTCTGAATCACAACTGAAAAACAACACTAGTGCCAGCCCCTGGCTCTTCGCCATCCTCCGGGCAGCGCAGCGCCCCCCGGCTCTTCAGCCAAACTCCAAGTGACATGTGGTTAGCATGAACAGTGCAACACGCACGCACGCACACGCACGCGAGCTTCCCCCACGCTGCCTTTTCATGACGTCCCCTATGCAGTGCTCTCCTGCTGTTTCACACTACGTTCACACCTGTGTGTCAGTGTCTAGTGAACCTTATGTTTTGCCACCCACCTGCCCCCTCCACTCTGTTAGTGTAGTACACAAATCCCGAGCGTGTATCTGCATTCTTGCATGTGCACGTGCGCACACAACTATATACTAATTCCCGAGCAGGTTTTCGACTTCCTGTCTTACACTGCTTCTAGCTACAGGATGTATCATATCTCAGCTGTTGCCAGGCAACTGTGCAACTACCCAGATCCAAATAGTACAATTAGTGAAGAATGGGGAGAGAGGCCAGGCCAGCTAAGACTCGAGGCTTTCACACCTTTCCTGATGGAATGCTCATATCTGGAACGCTCTGCCCATTCCGGAGTGTTCTGGGACAGCCAAAGGGAAGCAGAAACTGTGAGGATGTTATATTTACGGGCACTTATCCGCTTACAGGCTTCCTCGAGCTGACAGGAAGCTCTGTGCAGGACAGCACTTGTCCCATTGTCTGGGCCTGGTGTCACTGACGCCATGTTCACATCTAAACAGACTGCAAGGCGGGCTGGGCCTGCGAAACAGCAGCCCGCCTCGTCATGTCCGCATTCGGTAGGTACTCGGGGCACGTAAATACAAAGGTGGCATCACTCACATGTAACAGAGCAGAGCTGTACCGTTAGCAATGTCTGCTGAATTTATTCCAGATGTACCAAAACGCACTTTTCTTTCTGACTTCAGAATCATGTTGTGTTTTCAGACCGAAACAGGCAACCCTGGCACCATGTGCCTCTCATAGTGTTACTTTGTTAAATAACTCTGAGGCATATACAAGTTTAATGAGTTTTAATGAAGTAAAAAAAAATAAATAAAATACACCATAACTGTACTGTTACCAACCATGCTGCCTGCCCTCATGGCTGATGCTGATGACCTAATAACACCAATATTTATAATGGCTCTTTATTCTTTCCATTTTGAATGGATTTTATAATAAAACTAATTTATTCAAATTAAACACATTAAAACCAAAATTGCTCTAGCCAATAACATCGCTCTGGTGTGTTGACGGAGGACCCCAGCCCCATTGAACACAGTGCCTGAACGTGGTTGACCTGACCCTGCTTTTGACAGCGCAGCGCGGGAGCATGCTTGCCCTGGGCTGGGCCCAGTCTGTGCAGGTGTGAGCCTGGAGCACTGTCCTAGTGGCAAAGCAGGAGGAGTCACAGAGGGTACTGCGAGGGGGGCCTCCTTCTCTCTCTCATGTACACATCATAATTAATCACTTAACACTATCCACAAAAGATTCGATGTGCACAACTTGGCCAGCCAGCCAGATGTTTCAGAATATACAAGAGACAGAAGGAGTTTAGGAAGCAGCAGAGAACCTGTGGGGTGTGAGGTAATGGGTCTGCAGAGATACCCTCACAAAGAGTGAGACATACACACACGCGCCATAAAGTCACAAGTACAGAACTTTCAAAAGAAATAAGGAAAACACTGATCACCTAGTAATATAGACAATCTAGATAACACCACACACACTTTTTGGTTGCCAGCATGCATGAAGGCCTATGGTCATGTGAAGGCTAGGCTTGGCAACTTCCCCTCTCAGGAAATGGGTCGGATTTCACACGGATAATGACTGCAAGTCATAAACACACACACACACACACACACACCCCTTACAAACAACAGCATACAGCAGTAGGTGGCATCGAACGCTAGCACTAACGGTTAGCAAGAGACTTAAAATACTGATATAATGTATGTCAGGTATGAGGAGTTGATGAGAGATAGTCATGAGAAGATGCAGTGAGTGGGACGGCCAGCAGGGCGTGCTGTGGACTCTGACCTGGGGGCCACACCCTGCTCTGCACCAGTACAGCTCCTTCCCCTGTCTTTGGAACAAAAAAAATACTGTAAACGTCTATTACAGACCTGACCTGACATGCGTGTGCTAAGCCTAAAGCTACTGAATTCAACTTGCAACCCCACACACGAGATTCCACTGAGGAGAGAGAAATGTGCAAACTTCCTGCAAAAACGTCAGGAAGAAATGTAAACTTGCTTCTATGATAATGCAAATCAGGCACGAAAAGGGCTGCTAAAACATTTTAACAGACACGGAGAGAGCGAGAGAAGAAAATTCTGCTGTCAAAATTGATGACAATGACTGAACAAACAGGCTAAAGCCTCCCCTGCATCACAGACACACTTTTAAGACACACACACAAAAAAATATTCATTAGTCCCATACTGAGAGGTGTTCAGAACTCAGAACCCTGTCTGCAGTGGCCCACCTGGGCGTCGCCCTGAGCCATCGTACCCACCCCCCCCCCGGTGTTCAAAATGAAACGTCATCATGCTTCGAGCGGGTGCTCTTCGTACACGCATGTGCATTTCTGTGCACGCACTCTCATGTTCAAAAGCCTGTGATAACTGTGAGCCCCCCCCAAAGCCATGAATAATTCACGTTAGACGCTACCCCAGCAGCCTTTTTACCACGCTGTCTTCTGCAGAGAAGGGCTCACAGAGACACACAGTCATTTGCCAGACTGCTAACTCCTCACAAAAGGTCATGTTCATTTTCATTTCAAATCCCGTGTCGAACTGGCTCGTCAGCGGGCCGGAGGGGGCTCATCCAGCGGAGGTGGGGACAGCTGTGGACTAAAATATCACCTCCAAAATGCAAGCTGCACATCTGTGCCAAGATGCAGAACCCAGGACTGCCAGCCAGGTGTTCAAGCCAGGTGTTCAAGCTTACAGATGTGGCTCCAGTATTTAAAAGTTAGACCTTGACGTTCTGAAGAACAGCCAAGAATGCAACTTATCTTGAAAATCTAGAGAGCACATTCCCTTAATATGATAAAAGCTCAACTGTAATGATTTTCCATAGATGTGGAGTGTAATCCAGGACCAGCGCAGGCAAGCAGGCAGGCAGAGTCACTCAGCATGTGGCAGGCAGGCAGGCAGGCAGGCAGACAAGCAGGCAGGCAAGCAAGCAGGCAGGGTCACTTGGCATGTGGCAGGCAGGCAGAGAGGCAGGCAGACTCACTCGGCATGTGGCAGGCAGGTAGGCACTCGGCACATGCAGACAGGCAGAATCACCAAGTGGACCTTTACACGCTTTCTGCACAGCACAGACAGGGATGATATAATTACAAGAAGAGTGATCCTTCATGACAGGTCAGGTCAGTACTTTAACAGTGAGGAGACTGGGCGAGGGGCTCTTCTGTTAGCCTGTACTGAGGAGTGAGTGAATAAAGGAGTAGCACTTTACACAACCTGCTCTGAGCAGTGTAATTCACTCAGCAATGCACATGCACCATTTAAAGAGCGTCGTCGGTTAGCCAGATCTGATATCACTGTGCCACGGCGCCCAGACGGTAGCTCGAGGGCCTGAGTCAGGCATCAGCAGTGAGAGCGCCTGGGCTGGGATTGACTACACCCACAAGCATATTTGGGGGACTATGGCCAGAGGGGGGACTGGGTATCCTTCACCAGCTCTAGGCTTCGTAGCTGCTTCTAAGTGACCATCATCATCCTCATCACAAATGGAAGGAGAGAACACAGTTTACACATGAGGGATGTGTGTGTGTGTGTACACACACACACACCTTTAAGTTTCTCTGAAAACACACTCATGAAAAGGTTCATGTCACAGAAAGGCACCCGGCTGCTTTAACATGGAAACCAGCGCCTGAATACTAATCACCTCTAAATGCTGTTAATTAAGTGTTTACTTTATAAGTCCACATCTTCCATTTGTACTGTTCAGCCCACCGTCCCCTCCAATACTGCCAACAAACACTGGGCTTTCCGCCTGCAGCCATCTTGGTGTAGAGATGTGCCACCAGGCCTGACATTTCAGGGTGGCTCTGCACCTGACCTCACAAACACTACGATAGGCAGCAGCCCCTGTACCTGCAAATAACGGCTCAGTGGACCCCAGGCACACCGGACCCCAGGCACACCGGACCCCAGGCACACGTTTCTGCTCAAGAAGAAATGAAAACTAAGAGCACAGGAACAAAAGCAACAAACAAACATCAGGGAAAACTGTTACATTTCTGCTGAAAAAAGAGGGGGGTGAACACACACAGGGAAAGCCCTGTGTTTGGGTCCCTCACTGTCCAGCTGAAGAGAAGTCCCACCTCTGCAGAGAGGGACACTGCACCCAGAGTTCCTTTAAACAGGCACCAGGAAGGCGATTCAGACAGAAAACGGTCTGGCTGTTTGCCAGTATCAGAGGAGAAGTGGAGAGAAGAAAACAAAAAAATGTTCTGAAAGAAAGTGGAGGGAAAGGAAATCAAAGCCCTGAACGTCACATGACCACACGCGCGCCCTGAACGTCACATGACCACACGCGCGCCCCTCTGCACGTCACATGACCACGTGCGCGCCCCCCTGCACGTCACGACCACACACAAGCGGCAGAGACAGAAGTACAACCTGCCACCCCATCCACTACTTCCACCTGCTCAGTTTCACTGACTCCAGGCCCTGAAGAGACAGTTGAATCTGTGTGTCTATGAGTGTATGTGTGTGCACGTGTACGAGTATGTGCACGTGTCCACGTGCCACTCTTACCTTAACAGTCGATGTCACACTCTCCTCAGCCGTGCTTTGCCCATTCTGGGAAAAAAATAAAGTTCAGGTGTGGGATTGAACAGACAGGCAGAAAACTCAAAATGTCCTGGTTTTAGTGGACATAAACGTGTAACTGCAGACTAAGGGCAAAGTGTGCATGTGCACCACACACACACACACACACACACACACACACACACAGAACGCCGTCCGCACATGGGTCTGTGCGAGTCTCTCCCCGTACGTTTGTACATTCTGTGCAAGCCTCATCACGTCGTGCACTTACAGCTGACGATCCTGGACCAGGCTAAGGCAGTCTTTAAGAATACACAGAAACCCCCCCCCCCCCCCTCATCAGGCCACCACCTAAAGTCCCTACAGCAGAACATGCAGACGCGGTGTACGAGAACAGCAGGGGTAACATGGCCTTTGTCATCCCGATCATGTTATGCAGCTAAATTCATGCTCACTTTGGCGGTTCCTTGTTGAGTACAACACTCATCATGAAAAGCAGCTTAACACTTCCTCTGCCCGACTTCCTCATTTTGCAGGAGTGCAATTCTGACCCCAAAATCAACAGGCCACTAACAGGACCTAAAGACAGGACAGGACACCCTGACCCTCCCAAAGGCACTCCACAGCACAGGCTCAGTAGGGGTACGAGGGTGTGAAAGACAACAGCAAGTGCACTAGACACAAGGTGTGACATCCAAAACGTACAATCTTCTAATGCAACGTCAGAAAAAGTTCTAAAGACGGAGTCCAGCTGTGTAAATCCACTTTATTCAGCGTTTTGTACAGTAAACACCAGTGGCCCATAACCGAGATTTCTGTGAATTGAATGATGTGCTTGTCAGCTCTGTTCACAGCTGACGGGAGCGCCCGCTGGGCTGCGTGCGCTCGGACACGCCCATTTTCTCACGGCTGCACTACAAATACCGTAATGCCGCATCTTCACGAGTTACGTTGACCCTAGCACTGGCCCGAACACACAAAGTCAACATTAAATCATCGATACTGGTCCAAAACACCAAGACAACAACCGTGTAATGAGCGAAACGCTTCGAGGGTAACTAAATAAGGAGTTTTACTTGTATATTGTGTAAGAGAGAAAGGACAGGCACAGGAAACACGACGGGTGAGACAGTAACTGCTCTGTAACTGTCATCTGGCCAGGAAGGGAGTGCGTCAGTCACAGCTGCTGTTTGATGACACCTCTCACAAAGTCATGTTCGTGTGTGCGTGTGAGGGCGCACACGCCTGTGTCTCCACGTGCACCCTGATGCCAGGCTGAAAGCACGAGACAGCCCACGGTGCTCAGTTACCTGGGATGTCCCCCACCTGTGTCCACCTTACCTCGGTCTCCAGCTGCACGAGCTCCATTTTGGGCCATGGTTCTGCCAGTTGTGCCAGTGGCATTCTGCAGCTCCGTTGTTCGGTTCTCTGCCAGCAAACCCAAGTGATGTGTGTTACTGCACCGGGGGAGCAGGTCCAGGGGGGCAGCGATGGGCACCGCTTTAACTACCTGCACACTGAACCCAAATAAAATAATAAAAGTCCAACAGCTGTGAACAGGTGCGACATTCAGCAACACGTCCAGCTGGTCAGCCTGCTAAACACGGTGTTCAGTAACACATGCAGCTGGTCAGCCTGCTAAACACGGTGTTCAGTAACACATGCAGCTGGTCAGCCTGCTAAACCCAGTGTTCAATAGCACATGCAGTTGGTCAGCCTGCTAACTAAACCCGGTGTTCAGTAACACATGCAACTGGTCAGCCTGCTATCTAAACCCGGTGTTCAG
>JABJVR010000896.1:0-20203 GCA_025773905.1 Chitala chitala
CTGTGTGCTCTGGGATGGGCTCCAGGTTTCCCCGTGACCCTCACCAGGAATAAGCGGTTAAGATAATGGATGGATGATTTGTTGATAAGTTGTCTTCATGTGAATCAGAGCCTGCAGATTCTTAACAGAAATATATCTGCTAAATAAGATGATTCTGTGATATTGTTTCATGCCATGCATAAGCAGAGGATAATGCTTGTGAAGTCTTTTTCCCCAAGCTTCATTCTATGCATGTTCTGGACATGAAAACATCATCCTCACACATTAAAGTTACGTATAAATACTAGTTCATGAATGGAGGTTATTATATACTTCTATTTAGGAATATAACTCCAATAAAACTGGGATTATAAAAAACAGGTTAAATTCATATAAATGTGCCATGCTTTGTTTTGTGACATACTTCATATACTGTATATAAACAGGCATGAAAGGCCCCAATAAGCACATGTTTACAAGTCATATTTTAATAATACCTAACAAATAAATGCATGAGCATTTAAAATATGTATATAAGGCATACACATTCCTGGGCTCTGCAATAAAACAACAAAATAAAAATTAAAATAATGATGTGGAAATTCCTCTTAAGGAACCAAGAGTTACACAAACAGAAAAGTATTTTATACTAAAACTGAGTTCTTTATGGAATTGCACCATACCAGACATAAACTATAGATTACCTAATTTTTGTTTTTCATTTTAATCTCTTTTGCTCATACATGAGCAGGGTCCTGAGGGTGGTGAGGTGTTCTGTGCATGTGTAGCAGAATTAAAAAGTGTCGCAGTGAGAATCCCCCAGTAGTCAGGACAAGAGTTCAATTAGTCCCCCAAGTAAGAGATGCTGGTCTTTGGCTCAGTGCGCTGATACTCTTGTCTGGTAACTCTGTGTGGGCTGCAAGGTCGTTAATTTGAGCCTGGGTTGCCCCGGTAACACATGCATCATGGTAGAATTGGGTACCTGACAGTGGTGGAAGCTGAGAGTGGTGGAGGGGTCTGAGAGTGGTGGAGTTTGAGAGTGCTGTGGTTGTCTTTATTTGGCACTAATGTGTCAAATCAACTGTAAATGCTCAAGGCAAGCTTCCAATGGATGCTCACATGTCAGCCCTGTTAAGGTAAAAATGATTGTACCTGAAGGGAAATGAGTCTTGGGCACCATGCTACAGATGCAAGATATTGTATTACACATCCACAGGAGGAAAAACACAATGTCTGAGACATACAACATACTAAGATCATTTAGCGTTCATGTAGAGGAGGCTGGTCTTGTCACTTGCTATCAGCAAATTATATTTACACTGAAAGTTTATAAGATAAGAAAATAGGAACAAACGACACTGATTTTTTTTTTTTTTTTGCAAAATTAAAATAGCGGCGGTATACGCCTGTAAAGTCAAAGTTAATATATTTGGCAGCTGTTTATCATGGTCCAGACTTTTAAAGTACCCAGACCCACCACTTGCTGTAGTTGAGATTTTGCCTTATCATGAACGTGTTTGAACTAATACCGTACGCAAATGCTTAATAACAAAACCCCCTCACAAAAACAGGTATGTTGCACTATTATTTTTCTTATTGCTTCACCTATACAAACACCCAGTTGTACCTGGTGGGAAACAGCAATCTGCCTATAATGCTCATGACGGTGGGAGGAAACCCACAAAGCAGGGGGAGAACATGCAAGCTTCGTACACCCAGTGCAGAGGTGGGATCCAAGCCCCTCACCATGTAGGAGCTGGGCAACGGTGCTAACCGCTTAGCTCCATCCCGTTTGCTGTTTATTTAAAATGTAAACCACTCGCAGAGACCACTGGTTTAAAATTTACCAACACTGGTGATGACCTCTTTTGTATATTTCTGTGCCGGTTTTACAGTGACATAAAGAACCACGTCCTAATAGAAGCAAATTAAGCGGACTAATCCTTCGTTTTATGTCAATACATTTTTTTCCTCTGGGCATGACAATAATTATTTACAAGAACTAAAATACTGTTACGTTATAATGCATAGTAATATTCCTGTTACATCGTACTACCTTTGAACACTTGTAAAGAAGTAATCCCAAAATGAAGTTAACAAATTAACGTGCAATAATATACTTTATCATTACAATCTCCTTTGATATGTTTTTGCAACCCGTTATTATGTAATTATCAGCTGCTACTCTTCCAAAACTAGTAACATGCAAAATTAATTCCTATATAGATATTTAGCCACAAAATTGCTTATGTAAATGAAGGCGAGGGGCGGGGATATTAAAGTGCAAATCCGAAGTGAGCTGAAGTTTGGTCCTACAAGGTGCAACTTCACGGAGCGTTTAAACAATCGTTAGGTGGATCCAGGGTAACTCCGTGATAAGCGCCATCGTGGCCGTGGGACGTGTGGGAGGCTCCCGGTGGACCCTCTGCTCAGTCTAACCAACTTCTGCGGTGTTAAGGAGGTTTAGGACACCCCTGGTACCACTAACACTCGGAGTTTTAACCGTACAGCCGGACAGCCATGGGTTGTGCCCACAGCAAGACGTCTTCTGGTGTAGGCAAGAAGAAGGTACGTGCGCCCTACCAAACTGTGATTTACTGCGAGACGGTGTCGCGATCCTGAACGCGCGTGGAGGGACATGTGGCGTTATATGGCCTGCGGTGTGTGTTCTGTATCCTGCCGGGCAGGTAGGCTGTGAGTGTGACCAGCGCAACACAGCGTGTGATCAGGTGTAAGGAGTGTGTACACTTCACAGTGTGATGCTCGAATCTGTGTAAGATCACGTCGGAATAACAGCCTTTAACGTGCGAAGTAACCGTAAACCAAAGTATGGTTTGTGATGGAAGCTCTCCGTAATCTTAAACATCTGCTCGGCGTGCATGTTGTCTTTTGTTGGATTAGTTGTTATAAAACGGGTTTTGGGTTTAAAAACGTAATTAGCTGTTGTTTAGTCTGGCTGTGAAGTGAAATTGCTGTTGCTGCTGCACGTTTCCGCATCGCTGATGTGGTGTAACGGTTTGCGCCTGCATTCATTTCCACTCTTCCGTGTCCTGCACCCCGCTGGAAATAAATCGGGGACTTCAGACTTGTCCTCATGCGCTGTCTACTGTGTCCATACAGTGGACACAATAATCACTGTGCTTAAATGTCTGCCTATTTCTTCTGCTGGTTTCCTTTCTTGCGCTTTTTTTTTTTCCTGATTTGTCATGGTGATGTTGATCTGGCCATGTGAACCTGCGTTTGGGCCCCACGAATCTGAGTGGGGAAACCGTAGTGAGCTGGGTCCGTCAGCTTTGTGTCGTTTTAGTGAGTTTGTAAAGTTTCTGAAAGGATTGTTAATTCCGTAATTACTTTGTTGCGGCCGTCGGTTACTGAAAACTATAGTAACACTTAAGATCTGGGCCGGTAATAACGCGTGGCATCAGTGGACAACTGCATAGGTTGGAAATATCACTTAAAACATGGAAAGAGCACGGCCCGATGGGCGATTTGGCAAGAGCTTCGGCAGAAGGACGTGTTTCTACCCCCTGGATTTTGCAGAAGTGCAGCTCTGCCCTTGAAGTCTATGAAATAGATTCGATTCCTCAGACTTCGGCTCTAAATAACTGAACACTGGTTCACGTTTCTAGGGTTGTTTTTTTTTTTTTTTTTTTTTTTTTTTTCCTCCCAAATCATTTAAAATTAGATTGTGCAGCCTTGTCCTGTCACGTGTTCTGTAAAAAAAAAACAAACGCGTGACGTCATCACAGAATGCTGTAAAGCGCTTTGAGCTGCAGGTTCCAAACATTTTGAATTGGATTTTTTTTTTTTTTTTTAATGAGTTGCGCGTTTTTTGGGACCGTCAACTTGGCGAAAGATGGCTGCTTGGGAATACAGAACAGTCCTTCCTCGCCGGGGTGGTCTCGCATGGACATCCTTAAACACGCACTTGTGTGGATCCTGCTGTACTTCAGTGTTGCACGTGCACATGAGGAGTTGTGACTAAGTTGGTATGTAGAATATATTCCATAGCTGTAGTTCTTCAACATTCTTTTGGGTTTCCTGCAAGTTCTGTGCAAACCTGGTGCCTTTTTTGGTAACAAGTGTAACGGACATCACAATGTAAACCGTAGGAGTAACGACATGTAGGTGATATTGACATGTGACAGTCCTGTGCTGTGTTGAAAGCCAGAGTGGGTGGGTCTTGAGTTTTAAACAAAGCAAGTTCAGAGATGGCACAAAGCACAAGAGGTGGTGAATTCCATAGTGGTGCTGTGGCTGAAAAGGACTCCGTGTTCATGTTACCCCAGTGTTTACACTTGGTTCTGGAGACAGATAAGTTTCTGCTCGGAGGACCTAATGGATCTGTTCTGAGTGTGGGGGTGTAGAAGTTCAGAGAGGTAAGCTAGTGCCAGGCCGTGGGTGGCCTTAAGGCAAATAAGAGGTTAAAATCAATCCTGAAGCGAAGAGGGAGCCGGTGTAGGGGTGATGTTCTCATATCTTGGGGCGTTTAAGAAACAAGCTGCAGCTTGGTGGACCAATTGGAGGAGTGAGATGTTTGATACCAGCATATAATGCATTACAGTAGTCAGTACAGAGACATGGACAGCTGTGCATGTGTGTAGAGTAGTGTGTTGCTCCTCTCAAAATGATGTGCTGTTTGTACAGCCTCTTCAAATCTGCTAGCCTTTCATCAACAGTTATTGCTGCACAGCCCCCTCCCTGTGTGGTATTGCCCCCCCCTCCTCACTATACACATTCGCTCTTCAACTGGGGGTGGGGGGGAGCAGCTACAGGTGTGTGCAGTAAGGGATATTTCTGCTCTGTCTTCCAGAAGAAGAAAGAGAAGGAGAGAGACAAGGCATTGCAGCAAAAAGACCAAAGCGGTGAGTTCCTTACCGAGTGCTGTCCACACAGGTGTTACTACTGCAGGCGGGACAGGGTTTGTACTGGGATGGATGTACTCTGACGTGTACGGCAGTGTATTACAGCCACTCGTTTCTGCTTGATTAGATGCCAGTGCTGCAGTGTGTTGCTGTAGCTTCAAGATGAATTCGTGTTTGTATTGATGCAAATGACTTTATATTCTGTGCATTACAATGTGTATTTCTGTTCCTGTTTGTGGGACAACATCTGAGGAATGCTGACATTGGATCTTTACATGTCCTCTGGGGTTTTTTTTTTTTTTATTTTTTTTTTATTTTTATTTTTTTTAAAGCGCTTTCTTTCTTTGTCTCCAGTTAGGGTCCCACTAGAGGGGCAGCAGGCACTGAAAGTTCTCCAGGACATCCTGATGGCACCCAGCAGTAAGGACAGGGAGGTGCTGTTGGGGGTCCAGCAGGGGGAGCTTCTACAGCTGGTCCAGGAACTTGTTAAAAAGGTACCTTTGGCATATTCCTGTTTGCCCCCCTCCCCCAGCCCCTCCTCACAGCTGTAGCCTGCATGGTTATCGCTGCTCTGCCCGAACTGTTCCTGCAGTGTGTTTCCACGTGTTCGCTGGCGTGGAGCAGCGCTCATGTCATGGTCTGAGCACGCTGCTTCCAGTGCTCATGGTTCATGGCTCTTTTTCATCATTTGAGCTTTGAAGGCCGAGGCTTGTTTGTGTGTTTCCGCCACTCTTCCGGCATGTGGCTACTGCTGATGAGAATGTCAGAATTTCATTTCGTCTCTGTGACGGCTGTCCTAGCGGATATGTGATGGTGTGGGAAGTTCTGACATGTCTGGATGCACAACATGTGCTCAACTCTGCCCTCAGGTGGTGGAAGAGAGAACAGAAGAGCTGAACAGGCAGTTTCAGATGACCATCAGTGGCACTGAGGAAGCACACAGGGCCAAAGAGAAAGGTGGGGCTGTTTTGATCGCATGCAGGAGGGCAGAATTGCAGTTGGGATGCTGCAGAAATGTTTTAAATCTGAGGAATGAATGATTTTCCTCTTGGTTTTCACAGAGCTTCAGCAAGCTCATGACAAGGAAAAAAAGTCTATGAGGGATAAGTTTGAGGAGACTGAGGTTCAGCTGAGGGTAAGACCAGTGCAGAGGTGTGTGTGTGTGTGCGTGCGTGCGCGCGCGCGCGCATTCGTGCTAATTGATCCATGACCCATAGGGTCAGGTTGAGGAACTGACAGAACTGCTGGGCACCTTCAAAGAACTGCAGCAAAGGGTAGCAGAGTCGGCATTGAAGACGCACCTGCAGGTGAACATTCAGGTGAGGAGCATGTTCTGAGGAACATCACTAATTGTGCTGTGAGATGTTCCAGCCTTGCTTTATTTCACTGGAATGTTCTAAAAGGGTACCATCACTCTGCTTTAAGCCAGCCTGTCCACTGTGATCACAAGCTTCACTTCCTTTAATTACAGACCCATGGCAGTCCCGGGGAATTCTGGGACAATGAGCTGGAGAGCCTGCTGTTTGTCATAGAGATGAAGAGTGAACGTTTGCGAGAAAAGGAGCAGGCACTTATGCAGATGGAGACTTTGGTAATTGTGCGAGTGCTGTTGGTGTCGCTTGTCTGAGTAGCTGTGGGTTGGGGTTGAGTTCTGTCACCAGCTGGTGAACTGGAAGACACTGATGGTCAACTTCTGCACACTGGATACCTTTTAGCCTTGGAACGTCCTAGTTATGTTACGTGGTGCACGTGGCGTGGCTGCACAGTGAGTGTTGACTGTCTTTCTTCCATCGAATGGTAGGTGGAGAGGAACGCCTCTCTGGAGGAGCAGCTGGCTCGAGTCGTTCAGCAGAATGAGGACTTGCAGGTCCGCAACAGTAACCACCAAAGTCACATCCAGTAAGACCCTGTTTGTTTTTGTCATTATTAGTACTGCTCTAATGATAAGTGTAAACGTCTTTCCTCAGTTTTTGATAAGTTCTGCCCTAGCCCTTTTTGCCAGAAGAGGGAGCTCTAAGGCTTTCTGGCTTGTGAACTTTTTAATGTGAAATGCAGCTGTTTAAATAATGGTTATTTTCAGAACGCTACGCTAACTCCATTTTAATTGATGGAAAGGTACGCACACTTTATGACCATGCACCGGTTCCACAGTGTGAGGATAGTGATGCTGTATATTGTTCTGTGCTTGGCTGACTGTACTGATCATTCGCTGTGTGCTTTTGGTGGACTCTGCTGGTTTGACAGCTTTTATCTTCCACAGACAGCTGTATGCGGAGGTGAAGCTCCTGACAGAGGCTCAGGAGAAGGAGTCGGTGATGACGCAGAAACTCCTCCAGGAGAAGGAGCAGCTCCTGTACAAACTTCAGCAGGAGGAGCTTCTCCCCCCTTGTCACAAGATGCTTTCCTCTGTGACAGGGACACCCCACCTCTGTCCAGCTGACATTAGTTTTGTTTTAAATGATTAAGGATTGTATACTTTTTTTTTTTTTTTTACCCTGTTCCTGTACCTTAGGGCGTGCCTGACCTTTGAATTTACATGTGACTTCCACACAGGCCTCCCATTGGTCCTTTTTGATTTAATTGGGCTCCTGCATGTGACCATTGTTTGGAGTTTTATCATTCATACATTTTAACTCCATTTTTAGAATGCATATTTGATTTTTAACTTATTTTATACAAGTGCCTTTCAGGCACCCTGCTCCAGATCCTTTTGCCAAAGCTGCCTTCTACGAATGCTCTGGCACGCACCAGCAGACACTCACGGATGCTCTTATGATTATGTTTCACTGATAACTACTGGAGCTGGGATAACAGTTGGGTTTTATATTGGAACCCAACGTCTGCTGTGCTGTCAAGAGAAGACCAGTTCTTCTCTCTGCTCACATCCAGTAGAAACTGCCCTTACCGCTCAAGGATTTTGAGTTCAGCTATAGCAAATATGGATATCTTTTATATGAACAGAGATCTGTTTGGGGGGAGAGGTTGTCTTTGCACTGAAGGTTTCATGACTGCTCCCACTAGAGCACGTGAAGTGGACCCTTATACTGGCGTCTCTGTACTGCTCAGGTTCTCTTCAGCACCTGTTTGGCATCAAGCCATTTGTCAAAACTGACTTCTCAGACGCTGTAGTGATAAGGTGGTGTGGGGGGACACTTTGTTTCAGGTTGGAAACCAAAAGCACTTGGTGTTGGGGGAGCCTGTACTCAGATGCACTCAAGCACTTTTTTCCTCAGCTGAAATCAGTTTAGTTTCTTTACTGATAAGTGTATATTCTTGTGTAAATGTGTTTCTTGTGAAAGGCTGTAGTGTAAAATGTCACATCCAGTGTGTTTTCATGTTATTCTGCAAATATCCTCAAATGTGATCAGAAAGTGCCTTTTTTCAGGTCTCAAATGTACTTAAACCTGTTCTCCTTATTAGAGAGCATGTAACCCTCGGTGTTTTTTTTTTTTTTTTTTTTTTTTCTCCCTTTTTCCCCTTTTTTTTTTCCCCCCCCTGTAGCATGTATGCAGTTTGAGGGTTGATGCCAGGGGGTACAAGATGCTTCACTGGGGAAGAATTAAATTCATACCTTCATCGCCGCCTTGTTGTCGTTTGTGTGTACATGGGAGGGTTTTGGGTTGCTACAAAGAACTTTGGGCGTATATGTTCTTTAATGGTGTCACTTCGCTTATCCATAAAATTAAGTCCTAAACTAACTAAAATGTATTTTTGTATACAGGAGTGTTTAAAAATGTTCCCAGTAGGGACGTAGTTTACGTGTCGTTTACCACAAGGTGACTTTTTACTGTAGTACCACTAGAGGGCGGAAGATGACAAGCTACAAAATTATTTTAACGTTAACGTTTGCATACAATCTCAAGGAATAATGTGCAGATAACAGCTCATACCCGGATGGATCCATATAGTAGTTAAAAAAAATACATTACGAAATTAAGATTAAACATGAATTTCATCTTTGTACCATGTGTAACCTTTTGCAAATGCACTTGAATGTAAACGCTGATAACGTTTTTTTTACACATTCCTGCTTGTTGCAGAGCGGTTGTGGGTGTCAGCAAAGTCTTTATCTAGTTAAAGCGATGCTCACTTACACTCTGTTAACAAGGAGGACCCACCCAGTCGGTCACCAGAGCACCTCTTCTAAAGAAAGTTTAACTGGTGAGCTTCGACACCGGACGTGGGGGCAAGTGAAGGCGGGACAGCGTGTCAGCGCCTAAACAAGTGTCGAAGGTCACTGTTTCCATATGCGTCCGACACACTAGAACAACACCTGAGCCAGGATTGCAGTAATGGCAGGTCAGCCTCCCTGCCGTGATGTCATCCATTTCCCATGGCGTTTGGCAGCCACCTGTGCACACCTGTGTGTTGTGGAAAGGGGGCTGGACTTGAGGGGTGAGGGTTAGATCTCTGCATGTACCCAGTGAATGAGCAATGTCAATACAAATAAAGCAGCCCCCCACTAAAATGAGAGCTTTCAAGCATGATCCGCCAACAGGACATATAATTTAAGGTAAGTGGGGGGAATTTCCCCAAATGAAAATGTCATATCTACCAATTTATTTCTCACATCACTGTAAAATTCTAGGATGGTTGCGGAAAGTTGATAATTCATATTTGAAAATGAAAGGCTCACTTTTTGGGTGTAATTACTGGGTTTTGAACAATCTGTCACTACAGATATATGTTCACACACACACACACACACACACGCACACACACACACCCCCTCATGGCTTCATTAACATTCACACAGGGACTGTTAACGTCTGTCAAATGTTATCTGGCTGTCCAGGGCATGGTAGAACAGATTTATTTTCAATGTTAAATTTTATTTTTTATTTTTTTGTATATTCTTTCAAGGTTTCACTGATGATAGTTATTTCCCAAAAATACTCTCACATGCACAGATTCATAAGAAAATCTGAGTGAATAAAAATTTTTCCCATGTATAAAAGTTTTGTATAACATAAATTTTTTCCACCTAATGGGTTGTTGTTTGACAGGTGGTCTGTCCAAAGCCCGTCAGAGACAGGCTGCACATTCCTCCTGCATGCACTCTTCAGCCAATCAGTGCACACGCTGTGGATCACATGGTACGGTGCCTGAAGCTCACTGCTAACCTGAGGACAAAGCGTCTTACGGCGTATCTACGTGGAGAGGCGCCCTAGTCGTTAGCAGCCTAATTGAGATGTGGCAGGTCCTTGGCGTGGGCTAGCTGTCTTCGCAGGTTTCTGCAGGTATGGTGTGCATGTGATGATAGTGGGAAAACACAAAGAACATTCTGCTGCTTTAACAGGAAGTCATCGCTGCTCCAGCTCCAGCTCCATGGTCTGGTGGGAAAGCTGTGGATTAGCGTGCATGCTGAGGAGGCTAGCCTTGACAATAAGAGGCCAATTCTTCAGTCTTTTGCCTTTATCTCTCCTGTTGGCTACTGGGGACTTGAGAATTTGGTTTGGTCGTTTTGTGCGTGTGGTAAAGATCAACACAACCCTTTTCTGAAACACGAGGCTTCTCTAGCACATCTTAAAACACTCTTGTTCCCTGGAGGTGTTATTAGACCTAGATTTAGCACAATACCTGTGTTTAACTTTATAATTTATTAATTCCCTTGTCATGATGGTGTGGCGTACTCATTAACAGGACTGAGTGTAACATGCTGTCCCTCTGTCAGGTTTCCATGGCTTCATCCTCGAGTTGCCCTCACACCCCCACCACCGCCCGCCACAACATCTCTTCCAACCTCTGTGCCTCCATGGGGACCACAGCTCAAGCTTTATTACCTGTCTGGGGTGACAGAAACGTTTCCCAGGTATGACACAGGGAAAGGTGAAAGGAGAGAACATTGTTTGTTACGGAAATCCCATTTACTGTTCCCCAAATCCACTTGTCATGTAACTGCCATCCTGTTTCCTGGCAGTGTGACGAGGACCCCTCTTTAAAACAGAAGAATTGACTGATAGTAGGAGGAGTCTTCTCTGGGAGGCGTCACACTTAAGTGATGGATCAGCTCTTCATGGAGATAGCTTGACCAATCCGGGAACTCCACAGTGTTTGAGTTAGACACTGTAAGATAGGTGAAATGAGACTAATGCACTCTCTCGTGTGTGGGGCCAGGTTGTAAAAGGTGAGAAACCTGGACTTGTGATGTCTCTAAATCCACATGATGAAGTCCCAGAGCAGCGGGAGGTGTGTTGCACGCTCCTGACTGGTCTGCTCTCAGTTGTATTGACAAACATTCTCATCTTGTCATACTGGTCGTGGTTTTGTACAGGAGATGTTTGGTGGTGATTTCTTGTTGGTAAGGCAGAGTAGGGCAGGCTGTACTGCTTGACTGTGCGTTTCGCCATGTCAGCGCATTGCCATTGCGCACGACCCTCTAAACCGCTCATTTCAGAGAGAGTTCTCTGCTCACAAAAGCCAGGTCCGTGACCCATGTGTGTCTGGGCATCTGTCTGCTGTCTCAAACTGCAGCTTCAGGTTGTACAGCCTAATAAAATAGTTTTTGTTTAGTTTTTTATTAACATTTGTGAACTATATTGCTGAAGGCCACCACTAGGGGGCCCCGTGGCCTTCTTTCACCCTGAGCCCAGGGTGAAGTGAACAGGACCCACTCAGCACTCTGGTCCATTAGGCCTGTGAGAACCAGGCCAGTTTCTTACCAGGGTTTCCAATGGCATCGTGCTGTCCTTCACTGCCTAGGAGCAGGTCCGCTGTGTGGGTTTACATACGATTCCAGCACATACGAAGGAACAGGTGCTCCGAGGATTGTGTCCATGCTTCAAGGACTGTGTTTGCGCCTCTCTGGATGCATCACAAGGAAAGATCAATCAGACAAATTAGTGTTTCTTTGGAAACATGCCAAAGGAATATCAAGCATGCAATTAAGTTGATTTTTATATATTTTGCTCTCAGAGGTGTACGATGTCTAAGGGTCTTTCAGGCTGGGCCGTGAACACGTTAGCAGCTGTAATGGGCAAGAACAGCCGAGTCTGGGGTTAGCTGTGAAGCCTCCTTCAGTCTGTGATACCAAGCGCAATGCAAGGAACAAAAGTGGGGGTGGGGTTAACATAGACCAAGTGGCTGACACTACAGCTGGCCCCCCGCAGCCTGAGGGGGTCCCTAATCCTTCGTACCATACACCCCCCAACATTAGACCATGGCCAGCATCTCCCTGTCCCAATGAAGTGTACAAGCCGGAGGGTGTGGCTTCTTTGTTAACACTCCAGCCCGTCTGTCTCACGAGGCGCTGGGAACGACGTTGCAGGCGATGGTGAGTTTGCCTCGTCCGTGTCTGCAAGTCGGCTCTACACCAGCACCCACGGGCACTCAAGGCCACGATGCCTCATGGTGCACAGAGATGGGCTCCGTGTCACGTGTTTAGCACAGTTAGCACGCAGCTGTGAACACGCGTCAGAATGCAGTTTGGCTAAAGGGTCAGTCCTGGATTACCGTGTCCCCACAATGGGATTTTGTGTTAAGGAAGGGAGTAGAAAGGGCCTTTTGGCAAAGCGGATAAGAGGTGCAGCGTGTCCCAGAACATCTTGGGTTCTGTACCAGAGTATGTTTAGGCAGCTCCAACATCCAGTACAGATCAGTGATGTTGAGTGTCCGTGGCCAAACCCAAACGTTATGTCACAACTGTGGCTAATAATCCTGAGCACGTGTTACCTCCCGGCGCGCTGTCATCGCTGTGGTCTGAGCTTTCTGAGAGGTATAATCCGTTCTGCACATAACAGCTTTTCCTTGGTGTGTTTTCCTTGTGTGATCCAGCTACACTGTGACAGATTGACGCTGTGTGTGCCGCCTCCCGCCGTGCCGCGCCGGGCTCGGGACGTGAGCCCACTGCGTTCTGCCTGCGCCGAGGGAAACGCGGAGCCCCCCGGAGCTCGCCGATGTCCATTTAATTTGGGTTCAACCCCCCCGCCTCTTCCTGGGGCTGTCCTCAGATCAAGGTCACGTCCAAGGTCAGGCTTCACAAAAATGAATATTCTGGAAGACTCTGGAAGGGTAGAAGCCAAAATATTGTAAAAACAAAGCAGAAAAGGAACTACAAAATAAAATATTAGTGGAGGCCTGTGGTGTTTGTCAAAACTCTATTTGCATTTTACTTCCCACCTTTATGCCTAAAAGATATTTAGCAGAGCAAAAAGTCGGATTAAAGGACATCATTGAGATGGTTGAGAAATAGTTTGTGTGCAGATATTTCTACAGGATGAACTTTGTCTAAAACAGCAAAATGTTATATATTGAAATGCTAAATGTCATCTGCGGGTCACGTGATCTGTATAAACATCTTACTGAGTACGTTTGACGGAGGACCTGGGAGTTTTTTTTTCTTCATTCACTGAGAAAATCAAAAATGGGTTTGGTGATAAAATGCATTAAGTACTTGGTGTGTTATAACCAAGAGGCTCTGCTGAGGAAACCTGCTTTTGTCAAAATGGATTAACTGCTAGGGATTTTAATCAGTTGATTTGCATTCAGACAAAATATGGCACATGCTGTTTCTGTTGTTTTTAAAGGTTTATTACTACGAACACAAAAATAATGAATATAAAGTACACGTTAAGGCTGTTTGCCTAATTGCTGCTTTGACAACTTCCTGTACCGCATTGTCTGTCAAACCCACATTTAACTACTTTTCGTTTTGCCAAAAAAAAAACCCTAGTTAAAAATAGGTGTTAACAGCATAAACAAACAACTTGTCAAAAAAAAGGAGGACAGAAACAAACGGTAATGCAGAAAGCGATTAAGACTTAATGGTGGCCACTGGGGATGTGTCAGGGCTAGTTAAACCCTCTGTTTAAGAAACCGTCACCTTTAGGAATTACGCTGGAAACATATGCCACCACAGGAAGACCCTTAGGGCTTAGGGCGCACCCCTCCAACCCCCCAGCAGTTCTAGCCTGATGCCCCTCCCTGTCCCTCGCTCTGGCTCACCCAGACAAAGGTGGAGGTTCCTACACCTGTCAACACATTAGGTGTGAAATAAACAGCTTCTCAGCCAGGGCCAGAAGGTGAGGACTGGCCCATCGAAGGAGGGCTGAGTCCAGGTACTGAGCACTGTGTCCCGGCTAGCCTGTGCACTGAGCACTGTGTCCCGGCTAGCCTGTGCACTGGGCGCTGTGTCCCGGCTAGCCTGTGCACTGGGCGCTGTGTCCCGGCTAGCCTGTGCACTGAGCACTGTGTCCCGGCTAGCCTGTGCACTGAGCACTGTGTCCCGGCTAGCCTGTGCACTGGGCCTGCGGCCTCCCTGCCTTCCACAGTAATCACAGACAGAACTTCCTGTCATGTGATCATGATCTCAGCCTTGGTCACACATGCGTTGTCACACACAGCCCACTGGAACATGGACATGCGTACGTGTTACTGTACACCTTCTCCCCATTTACAATTTTCAACTTCAGAGATCTCTAACAAAATGTGGTCATAAATGTGTTTATTAGTTGTAAAACAAACTTTTTACTACTGTCGTATTTGCAGATGATCGTTAATGGAGGTGGTGGCTGAAGAGTCAGATGCTGTCCCCACCAAACAGCCATGGGGTTCAGCTTCCTACACCCCATAAATGATCACATCTTCAGCAACCCCCCCTTTTGGGTCCACTGACAGTAAAGCTGTTTTTATGGGTACTTAGGTGGTGATATATAGAGCAGAAAAGGCCCAGGTGTGTCCCTGCAGTGGTCTGGATCTGATAAGGATACACCCATGCTCCAGGCGTGTGTGCACACCAGCATTAGAGCACAGGAAGGAAATGTGAAAATAATGATATATTTAAGACACAAGTGTCTATAAATCCAAAGACAGACGGTGTGTACAGCAGAGTCATGTTCTTAGAGCAGAGTGGAAAGTACAGAGAGCGTGAAGGTTAGGACTCCAGCTCTGTCGGTACCAATGTGTCTTTAAAGTGGACCGTTAGGGTGAAAACGGTGGCACCTTGACAGTCACTGAAATGGGAAGGAGACCCATGTAGTTGTCAAACCTTGTAAATAACAACAGTAAGTCATCGAAGAGGATACAGGACCTTACAGCACCTGTAATAATGTCCCCAGCACTCACACATGTACTAAAGGCGTCTGTTTGACAGAGCACTGAAGCTGGTCTAGGCGTGTTTGAGACAACGTGCTTTCATCTGCAGTCCTGACACCCGACTTTGTTGCTGATATAAAGCGGCACCTTCAGGGCTGGTCTATAAAAAACGAGGAGAACATGACGTTCGGTGAGGCTGAAGGTGTGCTCCTTCCTTCTTTTAGTGGTCCTCATTTTTTCTGTCAGTGGGAGAACCTGCGATAGCTCTTCATGCATCTCTGCAGGCTTGCCTGGGTCACGCTGCCATTCATGCTGCATGGTGAGGCAGCTCTAGTTATCAAATATATTCATATTTGTATTATTACTTTTGCATTTAAATACATCTATCAGCAGTGTCAGGTGGAGCTTTGTGACAGTGGGCTGAATTCAAGTGTTAGGTCTGTGCCTTTTTGTGTTGATTTGAAAATGCTCAGAAATGGTCACTATGTGAAACTGGACACTGATGTCGTGGGTTTTCCCCCAGGGCCACTGTCACCTGACAGTCAAAACAAACCAAAATATGAAAATGTAATGAGGGCAACATGGAGATAACACAGCAAAGGCATTCATAGAAAGAAATATTTAGTTTTACAGAGACTAAAGTTACACCAAAACTACAGACAGCCATTTTAAGGTTACAAACCTGCTGTCTGCTCGAACGTTCCTCAAAAACGAACTTTGACGTGTCAGAGTGAAAGAAGTCTGGTGCGTGTGGAGCAGAGGTACGTCTCCTATGGCAGTGACCTCCTGGTTTTCACAACAACAGTAGCTGACTCATGTCTTTAGCTCAGGGAGGTAATCATCTTGTGTGGTAAATCTGTAGCTGTGCAGGTTCAAGCCTTGGTACAGCTGGCGCCCCCTGCATGGGCACTGTGTCCTGAATGTATATCGGCTGCAGCCCAGCAGTCTAGTGGCCCCCAGATTTCTGGACCTGAGTTTGACTGGGTCCTTCTGCATGGCATTTGTGGCCTACAGTTCACCTCCTGTTGGTTGTGTTAGTTCTACCTTAGCAGAGATGCCCCTACTGCACCCTGGACTGGATATACCACTGTCTGGGAAATGTGTTTTTGGTCAAAAAAACAGGTGTGTTTTGAATCACCTAATTACCTTCAGCCTCTCTGCTCCCTCAGCGTGCGTCTTTGACGAAGCTGTCGTCGAGTGTGCCCTTACATCACACGCCGTCACACATGCTCGGTGCCTGTGTGTGCGTGCTCTCCCACAAAGATGGCTCTGTTTTCTGGCTCCGCTGGGAGCGTGAGGGGTTAAGGTGCCATCCAGATTCAGCGTCCCAGGCTGCTCCCACCAGTCCTGTGGGCAGGTTGGCTTGCCCTCCAAAGGGGGGCTGTTTAAATGAAAAGGCCTCTGGTGCAGGGCTGGGTGTCGGCCCAGGCTTGGCCTGACAGCCAGTGTAGATAAGCCACTGGGGCCGACGGCTCCGTTTCCTCACTCCAGGCTTAATCATTTCGCCCCAAATCTTTCACGCGTCAGCTGTTTCGCAAGGCTGGAATGAGTAAGCGTGCAAAGAGCAGAGGCTGATGAGTAACTGCAGTTTCCAGGTACTGTAACGACAGGTACACCGGCTGGAAGTGGAGGCTGACAGTGAAGACTTCTGCCTCTTCTGTTTACGTGTCTCTGGACAACACGTTCGTCTCGTCACGTCTGAGCTGTCACCTTAGGCAGGAAGAGTCACTGTAACGTGAAAGTAGTGTGACACGCCGGATTAATTACATTTTAAATATACAATTATCTGTCAATTAAAATTGTCATAATAAACAAACTGGGAAAATCTTATCAGCTCTACAACAAAAATAGGATGTGTGAATAGCCTGTTAATACCTGCTTTGTGATTTTGAGGTGATTTACCTAAATAAGTAAGGATTCATGGGAAATTATTTCACTGGTAGCCAAAAAACAGTAGACATTTTTTAAAAGCATATGTGTTTTGCAGGTATGTGCAACCTCCTGCTGTCACACCTGGATGAGGCCAGGTGAGAAGTACACCGTCTCTCCAAGACGAGGGCAATGAGGGCTGTGTGAGAGCCCTCAGCTGGGCTGCTCACCTCTCTGGATCCTAATGAGACATGACAGCAAGGCATTCTGCATGGGGGTCAGAGAGCCTGGAGGCTGCTCACTTTAAACTCCACATGCCTGAAGACTATCTGCTCTTCGCTCCTCCTCATCCTCCCCCTCCTCACAACCAGGTATGGGTGTCTGGTGAGTTCAAGGGTTGGATGGGGCAGTCAAAGGTAACACCACAGGCCTGCACGTTTACGGCATTTAGCAAACAAACCGATCGCTTGTCAGACAAGTCGAACACGAGGGAGGGGAGGAAGCAGGAAAGGCAGAGACCGAGCGAGAAATAGAGGAACAGTCCGAGGCTGACAAAAAGAATCCATTCTGCTAAATTTAAGAACTTACAGATTAATGTTAGATGCTCTTTTTTGGTTGTGCTTTGCTATGCTTGTGATCTCGATACTTATTTTTAACATATATGTAGTTAAACATCACCGTCGTTTTACACTCACTCTCAGTTGCTTCAAGTACTGTTCCTTTTTGTGATAATGAACTACTTTTAGACTTTGAATGTGAGTCAGAGAGAAAACAGTTTCTGACGTCAAGCCAAAAAAGGTGTGTCAGTCAAAACTCACAGACAGGTGAAGGGAAGTGATTGGCTTGTCATATTAACGGCAAGAGCAGGAGTACGGTCTCCACCCCTTCCTCTACCGCACATCTCCGTGGAGACAGGGGCTGCCTTCGGGCTGAACCGTAATTCCACCATCATTAGCCGTGTCTGTTCCTCGTGTGTCACGCTGAGCTGTCTTAACAGGTTTCATTACAACTATTGATAGTCACGGAGTTACAAAATAGCGAGGCCCATGCATGGAGATAAACCCGGTAAACCCGCAGCCCAGAGTACTGTGTGTCTCCAGGGAGGACGGTGTTGCAGACAGTTAGTGTACTTTTACATGTTAGACACACAGACGCCGTGGACGACGGTGCTAATTTATTTTTAACTTGGTTGGCAATGCAACTGTTGGCTGCGAATTCAGCTAACCACTGTCACTTATCTCTGACAGACTGCAGTCCATGGTCTCGTGGAGACGGACTTGCTGTGAACATTTTATTCACTTAAGTAACACTTTTTACCCATCTTGGAAAAATACAACTCTGGGTGCAAAAACTGGGCCTCTGTAGCTGATTCAGTAGGAACGTACCTGCAGAGAGAGGTAAATGTGTTGAAAGTCTTTGCCAAACAGTTAAGTAATAATAACCTGAAGTAGCACAATATACCGCAGTGCTACTGCGTCACTGTGGTCCTCCACAGTTGCATAAGTGCTTTGGTGTGTTTCAAGAGCATGTGTCATAGCTGTATGTCAGGATCATACACCTAAGGTACAACAGAATTGTTCCAAAGTGTAGCTGACAGCCATAAAGACTGGCTGTGTGTCTTCAAGGCATGTCAGTAAGTGAGTATTGGGGTCAAAGTGCCACTTAAAATTGTGAACTTTGCTCATTCAAACAGTAAAGAGCTACCCAAAGGTCCAGACTGTGTCCTTCTGGAAGGAGCTCTTTGTTGCTTGGCAACCCAAGACCAGGGTTACAACCTGACCTGTACAATGGGGAAGCAACAGTCCACAGAAGCTGGACAGGTGGTAGTTCTGGGCCATAATGGCCAGCCTTTTGTGGGTCAGAGGTCATGCACATAATCTGAGAAAGGGGTAGGATAAGTAGGGTAAGGATCACAGACCTGATGTCCTAGTTGACCTCAGGGAAGCTGGCATGCTGCATCACTTTGCCAGCAGAGAGTGTGGTGATGCTGTGCCGTTGGACAGGAAGCGCATTCGTCAGCCTTACCGTGAGGACTCCAGCAGATAGAGGCAGCCGGACGCAACAGCAGGGGGCATTAAGGACTGAAAGCAAGCGAGAACTGACGTCGACCAAAACAACCACCGCTCCCTTGTCTCCCTCTGAGGGTATTAGCCAAGAAGAAGAGGGGCGGGATAGATTAACTGCAGCCACGTCGAGGGGCAAACAAGGCTGAGGGCAGCCAATCGGGGCTGGCAGCAGACAGAGCAGGACCCTTTCTTCACTTACCCAGCAGCTTACAGCACAGGAGACAAAAAATAAAAACGCTCTCTTTGAGATCCCCACAGGGAAATAAAGCAAGTGAGAGTGAAGCCTTCGGCCGTTAGAGGTGAAAGGTGTTAATCCTGAATTAAATGATCTGGCACTTTACAAAATACAAGACAATTACATGGGTAATTATACAAAGCCTCCTCACAGAGCCCGTGGGTCATAATTAGCATAATACGGGCTTCACACGAGGTCTGCTTCAGCGTCTCCAGGTGTGGCTGCCACACAGAAGCGGCTCTTCGCCACGTGCGCGTAGTGGAAACAGGGCGGGGGTAAGAGACGGAGAGGGTGCTGCCTGGCTACGCCACCCCCAATGCTGGGAAAAATGACCCCTCCTGTACTTGATCTGAGAAACAGCTATATGTTTACTGATTGCCTTGTAGGTTTGGGGGAGTTGCACATGTTAGATAGGTTCATCTGCATAACGCACTCTGGGCCCGGGGCCCTGAGGTCATAACAGCACCGTGCACCACCTCACTAAGGGAGGGGCAGGTAGCTATAGTGACACCGAAGGATACCTGCGCAAAAATCATTCAATTACATTCCACAGCCCTCCGGGTTTTCCACTGGATGAGGAGAAGCCTCCGGGAATTTCAGCAATGTGACAAACAATTTTAATGACGTAAACTTATAAAAAAAAGGAAAAATTTTTTTAGTTGGAGTGCGTCTTCGTTAATTATCTTTGAAATATTAAACACCAATTAGACATGCAGCGTTTCCCCACAATGATACAAAGGCCCAGCTAATGTTTGCCAATTATCTCATTATATGTCTTTACATGTTCAATAATGCTGCTGTAACACAGAGCCGTTTATAATGTGCTGATCACTGACTCTTATAGGTCTAATTACAGCCACAGTGGCATCGTGATGCTCCTGTGTTTCTATCTTATAGCATTAGAAAGGGCAGAGACCTGAATCCCCATCTGTGTCCTCTGTCTAATTACCATCTGCAAAACCTGTTTGGCTTCAGTCATTAGTTACACTGACAGTACTTTAAGAGGAAGGAACAAACATGGTGGGCCAGGAGAGGGGCTGGAGCTAGGGTTAGGGTTTGGGCCAGGAAAGGGGCTAAAGGTAGGGTTAGGGTTTGGGCCAAGAGAGGGGCTGGAGCTAGGGTTAGGGTTTGGGCCAGGAGAGGGGCTAAAGGTAGGG
>JABJVR010000897.1:0-18066 GCA_025773905.1 Chitala chitala
ACTTCTGGAGATGACAACTGCTGGTGTTGTAAGTGAAGTCCGAAGTGTAGAGGGTGAAGAGGAACGGTGAGAGCACCGTACCCTGAGGCGCCCCAGTGCTGCAGACTAATCACGGACGTCTAATGTGTACTGCTTCTCAATTACAGGCAGAGTAATAGCTGTATCAGCAGCAGAAGTAGTGTTAATGGTAGGAGTAGTAGCAGTATTTGTAATAGCAGGAGCATTAGTATTAGTTGTAGTATTATTAGTAGTATTTGCCACGATATGGTCCTGTCAGTTCCTCATGTGTCCGCTAGTTGGCGCCCTTGCCCCAGTTTCTCCAATTCCCTCCTTGTTCCTGTCTTGTTAATTCTATCAGTTGCCCCCACTTGTGCCTTGTTTTCTTGTACCTCCTTTATATACTTCCCTTCTGTGTTATTTCTTTGCTGGTTTTTGTTAGCTGTAATTTTTGCTGTAGCCCTAGTAGCTGTATTTGTAGTATTTTTGACCTGTGTTAACTTGTTTGGATGCCCAATAAAACTCCCTTTGTGCACATTAGGCCTTGCCTGTCCCCTCCTTCACCCAGAAAGTTACAGTATTAATAAGAGTACAATAGTAGCAGTAGCTAAACAATTGAAAAAAAGATATTTCAATGAACTACTTATTTTCACTTAACTGTTCTGATAAATTGGCAGTTATTGGTTTTAACATGCATATTATGCTTAAGCATCGCATTTTGTAAGTACACACACACACACCAAAATCTGTACACTTGCCATATGGTTATTAATTAAAAAAACAATTACCATAACTCCAATTGGAAAGAAATGTTTTAATTATGAATGGAATGTGACGTTTCATTGTTTGTTAGTTTTCTGCTTCTGACAGGTGAATTTATGAATATTTAAACAGGTACGGGAAGTCAGCAACAAAATTATGCAGAGATCAAGCAGGCATGCTTTGGAAGATGATGTGTATTCCCAGATGCTTGTGGACTGGGGTCAGTACATCAGCCACGATATTTCCCACACCCCGCAGTGTGCGGGCAGCACATCTGGACCCGACTGTCTGACAACTTGTGAAAACATTAATCCCTGTTTCCCAATTAAGGTACCTGATTGCACAGAAACTTCTGGCAACTTTTTACTGAACCCCTCCTATGATGTTGCAAGAGAGACAACTGTTAGCTGAGACTCACACAGCCAGTTATGTGGCTACAGTTTTATAGTAAACTAAAAGGAACATTTTCATTAAAACTTGGTTTTCAGCAGGTGTGATTTCTAATGCAACATACACATCACGTTCTAACTGTTATTTCAACCTTCAAACAAAATATTACATTACAAATTACAAATATTACAAAGACAAACTTTATGTACCGAAAGCTTTATGTAAATGGATCTAATGTCTATTTTGAGAAATCATAGACTGATTCACTATCATTTCACCCAGTACACTTTTAGGAAATATGATACTACAGACATCCTGTTTTTCCAAAAAAAGAGGTACTTTGATATCAAATTTCAGCCTCTGGAACTGTTGAGACATGTGACACTTCTTCTTACTGGCATGCCACAAACTGTTATGCAAAACCTTTCTCCATTTTGAAGGTTAGATGTTAGAAAGGGCGAAATATCACTTTATGCCTCATTTACTTGGAATTTCTTATTAATTCAATCACATGGGGGTGAGCCAGTAAAAGAGTATCTCTGAATTTATCATGAACTTTTAAAAATATGGCATGTCCCACATGTCAGAGACTTACCCCGTTCCACTTAAATATGGATGAAGTGAGCTGTTTTCTGTCTAGGTCCTTTCAACACACCCTATGGCATGTTGATGTACAGTGTGTTCACCATAATGTAACTGTGCTATGGGTAAACTGTTTTCCATACACAGACCAGTCACATTTCTGTAAAACATGAGTAAACAAGGTAAAAAGGGAACTATTTTTAGAGCTCTGTGTCATACAGTGATGCTAAAGCAAATTTTTTATCCAGCCATTGGCATTTCCTGTCGTGATGGACCAAATCAACCAATCAGCATTTAAACCACCTGAAGGACACACAAATGGTAAAGGATAGAAACGTTTATCTTGTAAAGTTTTCTGTAAGTATCTGTGTCGTTGTTGTTGCAGATTCCGTCAAATGAAACGCTTTGGGCAGAAAGAAGATGCCTGCCGTTTTTTCGTTCCTCTCCAGCCTGTGTTCATTTTAACTCGCATGTTTTCGGTGAGAACCTCTCCGTGACGGAGCAGAGGCAGCAGGTGAATGCTATCACCTCCTTTCTGGATGCGTCTACAGTTTATGGCCATTCTCCGTCCCTGGAGCGGCAGCTCCGGAACTTGTCCAGCTCGGAAGGCCTCCTCGCCGTCAACACCGAGTTCTCAGACGGCGGCCGCCCGTACTTGCCCTCTGTCCCTGTCCGGCCCTCGGGATGCCTGCAGGAAGCAGGCAACGCCAGCACGGAGAGGGTGGAGTGTTTCCTGGCAGGGGACGGCAGGGCGAGCGAGGTGCTGTCTCTATCAGCGCTCCACACGCTCTGGCTGCGGGAGCACAACCGCATCGCGCGCTCCCTGGCGGCCCTCAACCGGCACTGGGGCATCGAGCAAATCTACCAGGAGGCCCGGAAAATCGTAGGAGCGCTGCACCAGGCAAGACCATGCGACAAACACGAGACGGCGCCTTCTAGATAAAACACGTAATCGTGTTACACCCACAAAAAAGTATCAGGAAAAGTTTCCATACAGAAACCTTGTCTGTAGTGCAGTTTCTAGTAAGCAGCTCAGATGGCTACCAGACATGCTCAGTTTCCTTTGGAACAGGCACTTATAAGATAATTTCTCTTATAAATTTGTAAAATTGCACAGGAAAAAGTAGGGTATGAATAAAATATATGAAACTTAAAGTTAATGACTATAAAAAGTGTCAGAAGATGTTAATAACAGAGGGGAATATATAGAATGGAGTGATAGGAAACCTGATTTGGTTGAACAAAAGGAAAATGTGGACTGCCATATAATTATGGATAATACATATGCATGACAATATAATTACTTTACTGGTATTAACTTGAAATAACAATTAGGAAGTTATTTTGGGTATGCATTTATTGCGTATTTGTTACATTTTGTTATACTAATTATGTATGCATTTTATTAAAAATAGAAATGAACAAATATTAAATTTACCTTAAATTAGTAAATTTAACTGATAGCTGATATTTACTGTTTTGACAGCTAAGAGACCGCTGAACTTTCCAAGCAGAGGAAAAGATGAACGTTTAAAGGAAAAATTAAATGCTGTTATTAGCTTTTTCTTAAAGCCTACATCACATCTTCATGAAATTGAGCTGATTTAAGCATCTTCATTACCAAACATGGAGAGGACAGTTGAGTTTGACCTTGGTTTACTATTCTCTGTGGTTTCTGTATGGAATGAGATGACAGTGAGTAGCCAAAGGATTGAACAACAATGAAGAGCCAGTACTTATTATACAAACAAAGTAAATCTGTTATTTTCATCTTCATTTTTTCTTCTAAACACACAAAATGATACTCTAAGATACGCTAAGTCTAACCAAAATTAGCTTCACTAAGCACAACCTTTTAGATCCAGTTCAGTTTATTTTTATATAGCACCCTTCACAGTGATGTGCCTCAAAATGCTTTACAGAAGAAATTGCAGATCTTACAGAGTAACAGCAATGCGATTGCAAATAAATATGAATAAAGTCAGACAACAGAGGAGGAGAGGAACCAAAAACTCCACAGTGTGGAGAAAAAACCTCTGAGGGCCCAAGGCTGACTGGCTGCCCAGCCCCTCCTGGGCATGCTAACATTACAGAATGAACAGGTTATGATTGAGACTACGAATGTAAATAGCACTATATAGTCCTCCTTTGTTCCACGTGTTGGAGTACCTCTCGGCAGGCTCATGGTGTCCCTTGGGTGAAGGCCTAATCCAAGGGGATACACTAGGTATCAGCAGGTCTAACAAGGCATCCTGCTCAGATGGTGCCCACGTGGGCACCGGGTACACATGCGGAAAAAGAAAGATTTAAAATATATAAGTGACACTGACCTGCTAACAACATTTCTCTGACATATAAAACTGTAAAACAACAACAGTATTTTCTGTATATACTGTAGATCATACAGCTACTCGCGAAACCACCTTCTATGAAAACTGGATAAGTGAAGTTATTTATTGTCCCGGCTTTGTCTTTCTTTTCAGATCATAACCTACAGGGACTACATTCCAAAGATTCTCGGACCAGAAGCCTTTGAGAGGTATATTGGTGCTTACGGAGGGTATGACCAATCCGTGAACCCAACAGCCTCCAACGTCTTCACAACTGCTGCCTTTCGGTTCGGCCACGGCACCGTGCCGCCAGTATTGAGGAGACTCAATGAGAGCTACCAGAACCATGAGCGGTATCCCCCAGTGAGTCTCCACCAAGCATTCTTTTCTCCTTGGAGACTTGTTAAGGAAGGTATTTCCGCCTTTAATTTCCCTGTATTCCCACAGAGAGCAATCAGTCAGGTTTAGGTGACTTTATGTGCCTTCAGACCTTCCAGGGAGGTGGGGACAGCTTGATGTATTTCAGAACAAAGACAAGCTGCTAACTACTGTGGTTAGAATTAATTACATTCTGCCTAAGTACAAAGTATAAAAAAAAAACTGAATTCACATGACCAGGGTGAAATGGTCTTATTCTATGTCATTGTATATATCAACAGCTGAATTCATATGACGCATTTGGTAACCTTTCAGACAGAATAGGCCACCAACACAAATAAGGAAGGTGGCGGGGGGGAGGGGGGGTGAATATCCAAAGAAATAAAGTCATACAATATACGTCCAATGTAAGAAGTGCACAAAATGAACAAAACTCAAATTTCCTTTTGTGGGTGTAGGCTTGACATTATGATGTGAGTTCATTCACTGACACGGTTTTACCGTTGCACCATCTGCCCTGGTAGGTGGACTGGACCCAGTTCTTAGAGCACTCCTGGGAACACCGGCTGGGAGAGCAACGACAGAGAACGTCATGACAGAGGAGCTGACAGAGAAACTGATTGTCCTCCAGCGCCCAGGACATCAGGACCTGATAGCCCTGAACCTGCAACGTGGGCGTGATCATGGCCTCCCTGGTTGGTAATGGCTGCACAAAACCACCTGTGTGATTTATGTTTCATACCCAAACCGTGTGGTTATTGCTGCAGGAATATGGCACTAACCGGACTGTACAATCAGTGTGTCTGTGGCAGCATGCTTTTATTGGGTCACAAACTTTTCTCTACCACCAGCATAACGTCTTACCATACATTTAAAATGCAGCTGTGGCAACACTGGCCTATTTTCCAGGATACAACGCGTGGAGGGAGTTTTGTGGATTTGACAGGTTAGAAACACCAGCTGACCTCCGTGCAGTAATGGGAGATCTTGTTCTGGTTGAGAAGATAATGGAAATGTACAAGCATCCCAGCAACATTGACGTGTGGCTGGGCGGACTGCTGGAGGACCTTTTGCCTGGTTCAAGGATAGGGCCTCTCTTCGCATGCCTAATTGGCAAGCAAATGAACATGCTTCGAGAAGGCGACAGGTGAGCGCACGCCATAATGCATCTCGACCATGACATGGCCGTCACCCTGAAACACACTGAGTATTATGTGATACATTATTTTATTGGCTGACGTGGGATCTGTAGTTTTGGGAGTTTTCATTAAAGGTAGTTATTGTACAAGCATTCATATATAAGCAAATATTCAGGCTGACAAAGTATTAATGGCCTGCGACCTCGAGTGGGCTTAGCGGTTTGGTAATGGATGAATGGAAGTATTGTCGAATTTAATGATAATCACCAAAACAACCATTCTAGCTAAGTGCATTTACTGTTTTTTTTTTTTTTATTTAATTTAATTTAATTTAATTTAATTCCCCGGGACAGGGTACCAGACCTGAGGAAAAAGTATTGTTAAAAGTTAGAAATAGATCAAAGTGATGGAGGTCCCATCAGACCGTAGCCTGAGGAGACACCTCCAGCACCGGAGAAGTGGCACACGCTTTTCTTTTATGGTGCCCGCAGGTTCTGGTGGGAGAACGAGGGTGTGTTCACACAAGCTCAGAGGGCGGAGCTCCGGCGCCATTCCCTCGCTCGGGTCATTTGCGACAACAGCGGGTTAGAAGCGGCCCCGTTGGACCCGTTCAGGCTGGGACGATATCCAGAGGACTTCCTGCCATGCGACAATGTACCGGCAATGAACCTGAAGGCGTGGCAGGAGAGGCCTGGTACAGCTTTGGTGGACATTAGTTACTTTTTGATAAAAACTATCCCATGGTGTTTCCTCTTTTTGTTTAATTTTAATAATTATAAGCGATACAGAACAATAGCATCAAATGTAGACCAGACCGACAGCGGACTACACTTTTAAGGTTTAATTACTTAAACGTCTAAGGATGAATTATAAATGTTGCCGCATTTCTTTCCGGAAATTACAGAGTCGACGCCCTGCGGCCCTCCCGCAGAGCTGCAAAATGGGGATGTTGTGTTTTGCTCGACGACTGACGAATTAGAGGCCGTTTACTCGTGTCGCCGTGGGTATCGTCTGAAAGGTATGGGAGAAGTTGTGTGCACTCAGAGAGGCTGGAGCAACACAGCACCCATCTGTGAAGAGCTGTAACTCTTCAGCAGACTGGCGTCTCCATCTACCCACACCTTCAGAAGACAGCAGTCCTGCACTCCTTCAGCTATTGAAAAGATACTTTCTAAAGCTTAACCTTTTAAAATATGAAGGCAATACAAAGAGAAGGCTGTACAATTACAGTAAAGTTCAAGCTACCGTATTTCTAAATTGTCTATGTATTGTAAGTTGTGGTTTGCAGAGTTCTTTATTTAATTGATGTATTAGGTTTTATTTACATTGTCCTGCATTACTAACCATATACGCATTGAATGTTGCTGGGACAGCAACTGACTACGAATGACAAAAAATAAAGGAAGGAAGGTTCTGGGAGACACCTCACATGCCAAAAATACATATTCATCAAAAATGAATAAATTATGCCATGAATTTCCCATTTAAAAACGCGCTGCCTAGGAATAGCGGTGACTGATGACAACTGCTCAAGTTTTCAGTACAGGAACTTCCCACAGTCAAAGCCCATTGAGACGCCGCTAAAGTGAATTCTGAAGACTAACCTAAAAACAGACTTTTTATGCAATTACAAAAACCGAGAGATAAAGGCCAGTGCGAAGCAAGCAGAAATAGAAAAGACACTCAGCAGAATGGGCAGGACAGCTGGCTTTTATACGCTAATTGGGCAGAAATTGGGTAAATGAGTTCACTTGGGTCAACCGTGAACCAACGAGGCACTGCAAGCTGTAACAACCAACAGATAACTTTTAACAATTAGCAAAATAAAAATACATGAATCATAAATAATGTCAGAAATGGAACTGGTGTTCAACGGTTTTAGTATTTTTTAAATTGTACTGTGTGTATCTTGAACAAACGTAATCCCGTTTGGATAGAGCGGATTCCCTTCAAAAACCCGCTCTTCTGTTGACCGAACTCTGATGTTTATCTCTTCTACATCTTTCAGTAATAAGAGCCGAAAAGACTCCTGAGAAGATGCTGAGGCAGGAATTGGATGCTGTAGCACCTCGTATTCTTTAGGGTGCCGGGCAATACGTACTGAGCATCATGTAGCTTCAGGCTCCAGACTGACAGACAGTCTTTTCTCTGTGAAATTGCGTAGCTACTCTCCAGAGCAATGCAGAAAACCAGCCCTGTAAATAAAACCACCCAATATAACAAAAAGTACACTGCAGAGCGAATTAGAAGCTGAAAACCCATAAGCACTGAGAGACGTTCATTATTTATTTTTCGCTACTTCACATATCCGAAGCTGAGTATCTGGAATTTTGCTTGCAGTAATGCATGAAGCGTGTTGGTAGCTTTGTCAGTAGGTGCCACGTTCTTTCATTGGGTGGGGAAAATCACCCATTACCCATTAGACAAGAGAGGGCAAAGGTCTTGAGAATAAATGAATCGCACAAACAGGCTGCAAATAAACTACAAATAAGCCCTGCAGCTGCCGGTCATGGAGAAAGTAAATGGGTAATTTTGCACAGGCAAAAAGGTAGGCACCACAAAACTTTACCACTCATTGTCTTGATTTAGACGAGATATCTGACAACCCGCGTCTGTCAACAGCTCTGATTCGTGTTTGTGTAAAACGTAAACTGAACTTTGTTTTGGAAAGAGAGTTCAGCACATTCAGAAATAACAGGCTTACAGTATGTTGATTTTTTTCCAATATAAGCGTCTAGCTGTGAGAAACTGAAGATGGCTAAACGTGACCTTCTCTTGTTTGGCTGTTGAAACTATATCTTAAAATCTGCATGTGTGTATGTAAAAGAAAATGGTTTTTTAGTGGGCTGCGTGTCACCGTGCCACATGTTCCTCAGCCTATTCCCACTTGCAATTAGAAGAATGTGATAACATTTAAAAAATGTTATGTGTCACAAACTCATCAGCTTTTTTCCATAGGAATTAAACCTTTACTCAAGACTCAAGACAACGTGACTGTTAGCGTCAGTGCTGTGTAATTTACCTTTCGTTCAGTGAAACAAGAATTGTTCAGTTGTACATAACTCTCCTGCACTGTTACACCATACAATATTCTGCTACTCAGCTTTTATACTTTTGCCTGTATACTCTGTATGTATATATTTTTTCATTTATATGCAGATGTAAATGCATGCATCCATGCACAAATATGACACATCAAATTTTGCTTTCACCAGGGTTGGCTCGAAGTACAACAGCGTAAATCTCGCTGAGCATCACCCTGAATGTGAAAATCAGATGGCAGAGCGCGGAAAAAAACTATACATCTGTGGGGTTTTCTACTGGATTTATGTCAGAGCTAAAAACTAATGTTCATGGTTCTGTGAGTTTCGTTCAATCTATCAAGGGAAGTTTGAGCAAATGAAAAATGTGTGCATTCCTCTGTACGTGACAACATTATTGAAATGAAGACTATCTGACATTTTATTTTGTTAGATTTTCACTTAAAGTTAACAAATTTATTGTGCTCTTGGTTCGTGGACATTTTCAGCAATGCTGTTATTTTCTCATACAGCACCTTGCTGCATTGTGGAGTTAAAAGATGTTTTTAATGCAGACTCAGAGAGCAGAAGTGCTTTTGTCACAATGTTCACTACCCACTGTATGCTCGGCACAGACATATAAAAGCTCACCCTTCTTTATGGTTGTTCAAAGTTCATTAAACATCTAATAATATATACCTGCCACGCTAATATGAAGACAGGGCCATCACATTAATTACATTGTGGCGATTTCTCAATCAGTTTATTTCAGCAGACTTAAAATTCAGATTTTTTACTCTATTATACTAAGTCAGAGGCATTACAATAAAAGTTTGCTCTAAATTACAGTCCAGTAATGTTGGCAGAACAAATTGCTTTACAAGCCATTACTATCAACCTTATTGTTAAAATCAAACATCAGGAAAACAGCAGGACTTACCTAAAATATGTATTGTTCATTTTTCCATTTTCAGATAGAAAGCACTTCCTATTTAATTACAAAATTACCTTTCTTGGTTCAGAAATAATAATCTTAAAGTTCAGCTTTGTGGATGTTTTTGGAGACTAACAGTGTAATAGTGAATAAATCTGTAAAGCATTATTTATATGCCAACAAACTACACAGCTTCCATCCTGCCTTAAAAAAGTTTTCGTGCTTAAGATGCACTTGTAACCAGCAATATGTTGCGAGAGTTATATGCTAATATTTGGATGTTATATGTCAATATACTTGATATCTGTTATAAAATAAAATTGATTTAAAACTGTATTTAATACTTTAGATCCTAAAGTTTAGAATAAACTAAACCCTGAATCTCAATGTAATTTGATTTACAGAGTTCTTTGTACGTTTTGCATCTTACACGTTGAGTTTACAGCACCTGTCTCTAAAAAAAAGATGTTTTCATTGAATATAAATTTTTGTACCAAGTTGTGTGGTTAACCACTTTGATAAGCTTGTTATTTTCCAGAAGTAAAATTAATGAGTGTCCTACTTCCTGTGACCAGAATGTGGTCAGAGACAGCAGTAATAGGGGACAAATTTTATACTGCTGCTAGGGCAATTTTTCACATTGTTTCAAACATTTGTGCTACTTCTATTTTAAGAGCTAACAACGGAATTTGTAGGGAAACCTTTCTGAACCCATTTGTATTACTGCTTGTGTTAGTATTTCCAAAGAGTTAGGGAAACATCCTTTGCAGCTACACCCACTGCCTTGTGTTTCACTACAATAAAGACACAATAATGGCAAACAGGACTTTGTGCTGTAGATCACAGGACTTGAGGTGGGTGTCCTGTCTGACTGTGGACGCCAAAGGGAAGTGTCACAAATCTGAAATCGCACATCCTGTGAATGATACCTTGGACCAACTGATAAATTTTTGTTTCTGGAGACGAGGTGAAAGAGCCACACTGCCCATGTTAGCCCTGAACAAACGTTGCAAATTACGTAACAGCACAACATACTACAACTCGCATTGCCTTCACATGAATAGCTGCTCTCGCGTAAAACACAGAATGTAGCCTTCCTGGACCACACAGACCGAAGCACTTCCTCTGCACCGCTAATGACCAACCAAGTCCTTTCTTGTGCAATGCCAATCTGTCACATCCTTGATGAAGCACTGAAGAGGCCAGAGATAAATAAGCTCCTAATTAGATCCTATCTGGGTCTTATAACATACGCCAATACCTCTTATAATAAATAACTGCTGGCACAGCAGCGTGCGGGAGCACACACAGATTGTATGCAGCAGTATGAAAACATACAGATTAGCATATGTGCCTGGGTACTTTTCCCTGCCTGGCTTGCAGAAATGCCAGTGAGCGGGAGCTAAACTCTACTTGAAGCCTGCATAATCCAGAAGGACCCACGACTCCTGGTTGTCTTGCACCGGCTGGTCCGGCCCGCCTGTCAGAATGCCAAGCTTCTGCGCCGCCGGCTGAGTGAGCGAGTGTGCTCAGGAGGAGCTTTCATTCCCTTCCAAATGTAATAAAACAGCAGCTCCGGCATCAGGCCTGGGAGGGGACGGCGTAACACGCAAAAGAAAAAAAGAGAAAAAGGAACAAGCGGAGTGGAAACCAACAGCCACTTCAGCCCTGTGCTCCAATCCACTTTGATCACACGGCATCTGTTCCGTGTCCAGAAATAGCCAGATTTGCCAAACTTTGGACCGGAACAAAGACGTTTCGAATGAGACAGACGCCGTGCCAATTATTTCTTCCTTTACAACAGTACAGAAAAGGATGCAATCAAGTGATACTTTTTTTCCCAAAAAAGCCCAAATTAGGGGTAAATATCAGATTCCACGCTGACCATCGCTTATTGAAGAATAAAACTGAAAGGAACCAAATCTGTACATCATGCATAATGTGCATAAACCACACGTATTTGCTTTTGTATAAAAATTAAATGGTATATCTCAAACAGTGAAGAAATTGTCCATCAATACTGCTCAGTTAACCACACACTGCGGTGACAATTGGATCCCTATCCCTTACATAAAAGACAAAATAAAACTAGAAGTGCTCATAACATGGCCGAAGGCTCTTAGACTACCGGCGCCTATGCAAAATAAATAAATGTTTGAATGGATGGAGGTGAGAAATCAGTTCTGTGCCTGCAGCAGGAGACGTGATTAGATTTTACATCAAAGAAAGTATCACAGGAAAAGCACGTTTTGCAAAACTTGCTGTATTTGATTCCAGATAATTAAAAACCCACTTCCATGATGCTGCCACAAATCAAGTGATTACAAGTGGAAGTATTATTAAGCGGTAATGACCACAAAATCTAGCAGCAAGTTATAAAACCGCAGTTCTAATTTATTGCTATGTTGTAGAAATGTTATGTTAATCACCTGCCTCCAAGTTCTGTGTATGTATATATTTAATGTGTGCATGCGTGTGTGTGCGTGCGTGTGTGTGCGTGCGTGTGTGTGCGTGCATTCGTGTGTGCGCCCTATGCAAACATTGTCATTCGTTAGTATTCATAATACAAACATTTTCAAAAAGCAAGTCAGGGTCTGTTCTAATGCCGTGAAAGCCAACGAAAGCAACTAATTAAACAGTAATAAGACGTAAAATAATGAATAAAGGCTAATTAGTAGGCATTGCACTTGTCTGCTAACACGCTTAGGTAACATGACTTTTTGACTTGTTCTCAGATTCTCTGGCACTCTGCATGCAAAAGAGATATATCTAGGCAAATGGTACAAGATGATAGCTATTAATTATGTCTTTCTTTGTATTTCTTTTCATGTGAAGTGGGAAGTCAATCCTTTCATAAAGCCCGCGCTGAGGCGTTGTAATTATCCTTGGCAGCACAAGTGTTGTTGCAGACGTTGCCTGAGGCACGACAGTAGTGCAGAGGAGACTTGGGGGGCCAGGGGCGGCTCTCCACCTTCGGAGAGAGGAGGGAGACGTGCGGGGATATAAGCGCTGACATCGCCACACCACTGCTTCTTGTTAAAGTGACAAGTGGAGAGATTAAATGAGGTCGGATGGGCATCGGGGCCGAGGCCAGGGCTCGCGGCGCAAACAGGGTCGTGTAGTCAAATCCCAGGTTAATTAAAAGAGTCGGGGGTCCTCAATTATTTTTCTCTGTGGTCCATTGCTCACGACTGAAATGATATTATGGGCTGGGGGTTTGGGAGGGGGGACATGAGAGCTGCTGGAGATTTGCTAGCAAAGAGAAGCGTCGCTGCTATAATTGATTGTGTGTGTGTGTGTGTGTGTGTGTGCGTGCATGCACGTGTCCCTTTGTACGTTTTACTACAGGCTAAAATGCATAAACACAATCATAAGATCTGAACTTCCTGTTGAGAAGTAAAAAGAAGCATATTGATTGGAGAACTGACAGCCAGGGAGGTGCTGTGCATGTGTGACATTAATTACGGTGAATACTAATAATCAGAGTGATAAATCTTGGGAAAAGTAGCCTGTGGTGTACACGAACAGGCTGTCTCTTCCACAGCAGAAAATCAACAGTAAAAGTTTCTGCTAGTCATGAAGATCAACAATTATCATCCCAGAATGGTTTCCAGCCGGGAAGCCAGCTCCACATCCCGATAGTCGTGATTTCACGTCGCACGTAAAACACGCTTCCGCCCAGCTCAGCCTTTTTTAACAGCTAAATGTTCAAACTGGGTTTGCGTTTATTAAAAATTGATGATGCTCCACGAATAAGAAAGGGGAAAAAAAGCCGAGAAAATACCACGACACTCACAACAACACGTGGGTGTCAGTGTATAAACGACTTAAGGCGAGGCTGTGAGCGAATTAATCACAGCTGCATGGTGGTAGCCGTGTGAGGCAGTGAACTGAAAAGTAAAGGGAATATTTTAAAACCACAATTCTGTCTCATTGGTGTGTGTATTTATATTTTATAACCAACACTGTTTTTTTTTCGCCACGATGTTTTGTACACACAACACAACACTAATCACCTCGCAGTCCTTCACACGCCGGACAAACATTTGTCAATTTAAGCCCCTGAAATATGCAGCATTAGGAAAGGATAATGTTCTCTAAACACAAGTTAGACGTCAGAGCAAACATTTACAGTCAATGTCCAGGACAGCATTAAAATTTATGCCGCATTAGCTGGATATACCGCGGCTCAACGATGCGTTTCTTCTGGGGTCAAGTGTGCGGAACATGAGGCGCTTCTCGCCGTCACCGCGAAGCGCTCGCCCGCAAGGACTGCAAAGATCAGCCGGTTAGCGGTGGATGCTGTCAGAAATAATGCTAAGTGGGTCGCATGGGAGAGACAACACCACTGAATTCAAGGTCCAGAAGCACTGGATTTTCTGTGTTTAGTGTGCAAGTCGCATCATCCCAATTTATTATGAGACGTTGCGTTTCACGCTCGGCTGTTTTGCACGCAGCTATGGAGCAGGCAGATGGAGGTCATTCTAGCTGTCCTAGTGCGGCGCTGGTTTTTACACCATTTAGTTAAAAAGCACAAAACTAGCAGGCTTTAAAATATACCTGTAAGTGTCAAGCATGTGTCGTTGTTAGCAAGCAGGTAACCTGTGTAGATGATCGCCTGCTGTGATTGCAGATCGGACTCTTAGGGAGGACGTGCACAGGTGCACGGATGGTATTGTGGTACATTACATTACATTTTATTTATTTAGCAGACGCCTTTGTCCAAAGCGGCTTACAAGGATAATAGTACACGTGCATGTCACAAACGAGGTCAGTCAGTATTAGAGAATCTACTAACAGTAAGTGCTGTCCTGATATCGCAGTACATGGTATTCAAATTCCGTATACTGTATGCATTACCGCACACCAGCATCCAAGCAGGGACAAGACGTATGATCATATCTGACTAGAGAACTCAGCTACTTCAGCAACTGTTTTTTTTACTCATTTCCTCCGGTAATTCCCCAGGTTTGCAGTGAGCTCTCCTGCCTATGCTTGTGGCCTGTAAGGCTTTCGGTGCATAACGATGGTTCTCCTGCTTGCTCGTCAGAGCTTGGGTTCATGTGGTCCTCTAACCCATCGGGTGTGGAAGTAACATGCTTTGCTGATCTCCTTTTCCAGTACTGCTGACCAAACACTTTCATATCTGGCCGACGTCCATCCCAATTTCCCATCATAAAAAGTGAGCAGGTGCACCTCACTGCAGTCCTGGCTCTTTACTCCACACTTCCCATCCATCTCATCATTTCTCTGACAAAACATTTCAGAGCTGCAATTTTTAGTGGTTTAAAAAGTGCAAATATAAGTACATAAACCTATTATGCAGCTCTTACTACTTGTATATGAATTATTTATTTTAAAAACAATGAATATATATGATAAGCTGTAACAACTAACTAGAAGCCATGATTGTGCTATTTACACCACCCACCCTGACGGTGCGGGTAGGAGGTGCCTGAGGTCTCCTGTGTATTGAGCCTATAGAAGTGGGCGGCAATATCCTCACACCGTCATAAAAATAACATCCTAGAGTGAAATCTGAGAAAGCAGGAACAGGTTTGGTGGAGACAAACTGTACATCTGCCACTTTAAACAGAAAAAAAAAAAAAACGTTAAACATGATTAAGCAGAAAGACGAATGTGGAAGCATCATTCAAAACGAAGTGCCAAGAAAATGTTTTAATTTTTCCCAAGTATTTTGATCCTAACAAAAGTACAGAAATTGCTGCAGTTCAAACTACTAAAAGAGCAAAGACTGAATGTTTTTTTTGTGTGTGTTTTTATTTGTTTTAAAGGATACAGAGACAATTGCCATTAGGTTGCACTACAAATGTGCTTCACCACAACTACCATAAAAAATGCTGCCAATTATGCAGTCTCCCTACAGAGAACACTCTGCCCTGCTCTCATGAAAATTTGCTGCCGTCTGTGTTGGCCTGCTTGTTCCTGGTGCAGGCATGTCACGATGGTTGTGTAGCATTCATTGTGATAATCTGACTCAGGGGCTTGTTTTACTCCAACCCAAAAAAAACCAAAACCTAAGCAGCAAACGGCAATAAAGAAGTTTTCAGCCCTCAGTGACGGATTGTTCCAGAAATAGTGCTTTGGTATTTACTCACCGACTGTTTGACTTTATGAACACCTTTCTGCATAGTTTTTTTTAGACCTGCACTGTAAAACACTCCAGGTGGGAAGTAAGGAAATGTGAGTCAGTCCATTACAGAGTGAAATCGTTAATCTGCGTTTTCCGCACAGACCCCCGAGTTGTTCGGCACCTGTTAATTTGAACCATGCAAAGCCGAAGGCGAGCACATCTGGTGCAACACTGCAGGAGGAAGCGAGGAGAAGAAATGGACAGCAGTGGCCCTCACGAGCCAGGTGACAAAACATTTATTTTAAAAAGGCGTGCTGTGCATTTATTTTCAAAATGACGCAGAGAAAGAACCGGAGCCGCCAACCATAGTTTCCTCTGTAATTTTCTCCAGACTCCATCTGCGTCCCGATATAGTGAGGGCTGCCGCTGTGGTTCACTGGTGGGTCAGGCACCAAGAAACATAAACGTACATCAGAGCAATCGCAAAGCAAGCGCTTGGTGTGATGCACTTCGCTGCACTCCGCTGCACTCCAATGCGTCTGACTTTTCACTCTTTCATATTCCCAGGGTGCTGTCATTGCGCGCGTTTACAATTTAACATATTTACAGCTAATTGAAGTGCTTAACCCAGAGTATCCTAACAACACTGTACGGTAAAGCTGTCTAACAAACGCTAACTTGTCTCACATTATTGTAAGAGGGTTAAAGTTACTTGATGTTAAAAACAATGGTCTGCACTCTAAATCCTATGTAAGTAACCGGTCACCTAGATGTAACGCAACAATGAATACACAGCATGGAAAAATCCGGCGAGCTCCTTCTTTGAAGTGGGATGGAAATACGTGGCTCTACGTCAGCTGTAGAATATCTCGCTTTCAAAGAGGGACACAGAGAGGAGCAGGATAAACAGGAAGGCGCCGGGGAAAGCGCAGTCTGAGGGCAGGATTTAAAGTCAGGGTAAATCTACTGCTCTGTGTTCATCTGTTTTAAGTGCTTGATGTTAACCTGAGGCAAAAGTATATCTGGGTTAAAACACATCAGGTAAAATCAGCGTGAAGCAAAGAGATGCCAATTTTTATAATACTGAGCTGCGTCTTGAATTCAGTGTTCACACCAGTGATATGCGTGTGCTGCTTTTCTCTGAAATGCTTTAAATATACATTTTGTTGGTGATTTCCTGTGCTGCCCTAATCTAAGGTCTGTGAAACCCCTACATCATGCTTGGTGGGACCGCTTGCCAGATTTTGGAGTTACACTACTATTGAAAATTTATTAATTCATAAGTTTATTTCTCCACAAAATTTATGAAAAATAACTGGAAATACTTTGATTCTGCATAATTTATTGACTCACTATGTATAACCACCAAATTCTATCTATATTGTAATTCAGTTTTCTAAAAAAGAAGAGGTATATATATTCATCCAGACCTTAATTTCAGTAAAATGACCCAAATGCATCATTGTCTTTAACTATAATATTATTTCCCATTGATGTTTCTACAGAATCACAGAGTACAGTGCATTTCTCTACAGAATCACAGAGTACAGTGCATTTCTTTGTTGGAGTTTAAATTAATGGCATATTTAAAACTGAGAAACAAGAATTGTTGCTTTATTTTTAACTTTGCGCATTTCAGCAAGTCAAGGTTACATCGGTCCTCATGGTTCAGTTTTCCATTGTTTGAGCATGATATTTGTGTCTAGGGACCACACTTTCTGAATTAATCAGGACAAAGTGTGACTTAAGATAATCCAACTGCTTGAAGATTACTATATTTGTCATATATATTTTTTTTAATGAACTGAACAGTTGAGGGAAGTCTGATACTTATAACTGTTCACATTAGTGTGTAGTGTGTAAAATTCATATCAAATTTCACAGTTGTTTCATAAAGAAATAAAATCAATACAGATGCTTTTGTAAAGCTTTAAGGCATTACAGGGTGTTCAACAATAATTCTTGGCTTTCAGATGTCTCTGTGTGAAGTTTACAAAGTGATTACTGGCACAATGTAAACAAAGTCTCTTAAAATTAACACTACTGACCTGTAAGTGCCACACTTGCTCCAGCATGTCTGTTGTCACTGATTCCAGGACAGTAACGATGGGGTTTTTCAGTCAACCAGTGTTGTTGATAACGGTGCCACGTAAACAACATCCTTAATGTATCCCCAGAGGAAAAAAAATCACACTTCGTTAGATCAGGTGTGTTTGCTCCATGTCTAAACATAGACACACACACACTCAGACCCAAATTATCCATCAACAACCGAAACCAGAAAAAACTGTTGCCAGAACAATGTGCCACAAACTGACTTTGCTCACTAACAAAGACAGCCTAGTGTTCAGCTCACACTATAAATGCAGAGCGCCCTGGTGTTCAGCTCACACTATATATGCAGAGTGCCCTGGTGTTCAGCTCACACTATAAATGCAGA
>JABJVR010000898.1:0-20200 GCA_025773905.1 Chitala chitala
CCCGACAACATAGCTCCCAGGGTCATTTGGGCACACAAACCCCTCCACCACTTTAAGGTGGCAGCTCGAGGAGGGGATGCTCTTTTTTTGCTCTGGGATGGGCTCCAGGTTTCCCCATGACCCTCACCAGGAATAAGCGGTTAAGATGCTCTTTTGTACTGGTGAATATTGTATTGTGGGATGTTTTGATGAAATAGTTGAAATGTACCCTAGCTTATTGGCCATTATGCTATTTGTAGATAATATGGTTAGGTAGTCTTTTTGGTAAAGAATATTCCCTGATAAATTCATAATTTCTGGTATCTTAATGTATCTTTAGAGAAATGGGTGAACAAGGATTATTCAGATACACACTTTTTTTTTCTGAGGTTAAAGTAGTGTGAAACTGACTCGGATGCTAAAGTACTTTTAGGTTGCTATCCACTTTATATTGTACCAGGTCATACGTGCAGCAGCAGGTAGTATACTTGACTTGTGGCTTGCAGAAAGCTCTTCCGTAACAAAGTTCCCCTCATTGTCTTGTACAATGGGTTTTGCTGGAATTGTGTGTTTACGTTTTTTTTTTTTTTTGTGTGTGTATGCGATACACTATGTACTATACAGCTTGGTAAGTATGCAACAACCAAGTATAGTTTGAACATGTGGAAATGTCAGGTATAGGTTTGACTAAAAGACTTGAACCATGCTAATGCAGTGTTTGAAATTAATCTTTTTCCTTGAGGGTGGGCTGCAGCTATATGCGTATTTTGCTTGCTCAGGCTAAATCTGCTATTATATTTAAAGTTTTTCAGGATATTTGAATTAAGACTTTTATTAGATGTATGACTGATACTGTTTTTTTTTTTTTTTTTTTACAAATCATTTAGAGGCATTAGTCATTAAGCCCATGTATTCATATGTATTCATTTTCAGTTTTTCAGTTTGAAATTGATACTCTTGGATGTATAATTTTCCATGACCTCCCCCACCAACAGACATGTTTAGCCTAAAACCAGTGAGAGCAGTACTGGTGGCAGCTACTTGCTTAGGAATAAAGTTTAGATTCATAACCCTCAGTTTTTAGCACTGCATTGTCTTTTGCTTGAACCTTGAGGCTAGGTATTCCCTGGACTACAGTGATTTGATATCCTCCCACAAGTCTCATTAACTTGCATCCCCACACTGGAAATGGCTGTCAGATGTGTGTGTCTAATATGATCATGGTGTTCCTTGTGATTTTTTGTCCTTTCTAAGGTGGGGGGAGCTGGGTTTTCAACTTGGTGCTGGCACAGTGAAATGTTTCCCTGACATAACCCAGCATGGTCCATGCTGCACACTGTCCTGTAGGGCTGAACGATTTTGGAAAATCTAATTGCGATTTATTAATTTTTTGTTTTAAACCAATATTGCGATTTATTATGCAATTATTTTATAAATGTTGTCTTTTGTGTTATTCAACAAACATGAGCAATAAATATGACCAACACAATATTAGATAAGTTTATGTTTAATCTTTCTTTCCTGTAGGCCATACATATGTCATGATGAAATTGGGTGATGTATGAATTGATATGATTGACATTTTTATTTAAGTACTTCAATCACAATAATACATTGCCTGATTTGCTGAACTTCCAGCCTTGTAAATTCAGTAACAAATCACACAAACAAAAGTGCAGATTGCAGAAATATGAAATCTGTGGCTTTACCACTCTGACTTTAAATGATCTAAATACTTTGTAATAAATGTGATATGTAAACATGTGGATTGCACTTTTTAACCACTGTCTGTGAACTCTGCTAGACAGTCTTCAAATAAATAAAAACATATCCTACTGATCTCCAGTCAGTAACAATACACAAAGTGCAGAAAAATAAACAAGACCAAATATCTGCGTGTATATATGATATATTTAGGTATATCAAAGCTGCAACCTGGCTAAAATATGTACGGGAGGGCATGCTATACCACTTATCCAGTGTATTTATCAAAGCCATAAACCCAGGCTTGGTTACCATACTGAGGGGCATCATATCTTTCACTGTGAACTCTGTTATTGCCAGAGTAATTTCCACATGCCGTTTTGAATTGTGTTCATATGGAGTTATACTTTCAAACATTTCAGTCCGTGACCCATGTCGGGTGATATTTGGCTTATTGGACACACTGGTAGTCGGCATTGTAGCCATGTATTGTGCTATTTAAGTGCTGATACAGGTTAGTAGTGTTGCCCCGTAGCAACATTATCAAGGCAGGTTCTGCACAATACCTGATGCTGCACAACATCTTTTTTTAAAGCCAAAATAGTTCCACACAACTGATGTGCTGTTCCTGTTTGACACTAAAGTTTCCATAGTGTCAGGTTCTGTCGAGCCCGAGGACAGTATACAACAGATCAAGTGTAACCGCAGCCTTTGTGGTTGGAAAATCTTGTTTTATCATCTCACGATATTATCACAAATGCAATTAATCATTCAGCCCTACTGTTCTGTAACAGATCTCCAGCCACAGCCCCTGTGCATTTTACATTTCACTTTCTCCTCTTCAACCTGCCATGTAGCCAAGGCAACGAGGTCAAGATTCGCTTAACAAAGATGGGGAGCGTATAGTCTAGCCTGAGTGGTATTTACACACAGACCTCACCTTCATTGTCTGGCTGTGAACATTAGCCAGTGCCTGGCTTGGGTGACTGTCATGGCAGTTCTGAGGTGTTTCTGTGACAGGTAACAGGCTTTGTAAAAACTTGCCTGAGTTCTTTGCACAGTCATGTTTTAACAGGAAGTGAGAGATGCAGTAGCTGTCATTGTGAACCCTTCAGGCTCTTATGGTTAGAGTTAAATGCCACCCTGTGCAGGGCTCACAAAATTGCTAGCCCGACGTCCCGGGGCTATTGTGTCATCCAGTCGGGCTACCAAAATGTATTTCCGCCCTGCCCGTCGGGCTATCGTATAGGGAGGAAAAATATATTTCAATGCTTTTGCATACCCTCACAAATTTGGTCAGGTAATTATGTTGTATTTAATTTTCGGCATCGGGGAGCCACTTTAAATATGTGGGGTATTGAGGTCGCGTTTTAATGCGCGCTCACTTTTTCACTTTCAATTCGCGATCGAGTGAACTGTGTATAGGGAGCAGCAGTACTGATTTTTCAGACACCTGGAACATAAAACCCCAACAAGAACAAAAAGCAGAGAAGTGGAGACCTATGCATAGGAGGAGAAAGCTGATGAAGGAGATGCCATGCCCTCAACGTCAAGTGGCATTTTCTTATCTGTGCCTTTAGTTGATATTTCAGATTCAGAATCTGACGCAGACTGAATTGTGTTCTGTATTGTTCTTACAAGTTCATAGAAATTTCAGTTCAGTTAGAGCCAAATATTTGTATTGATAATTGATTTGATTATTTTATATGATTATTAGTGTTTCTAAAATGTTTTTGATTGTTTTGTCTCCTTTACATTATTCTACATTAAAAATAATGTCTTTTTAAATTCTAGCTACTTAAATTCATTTCAGGCTACCAAAATCTGAACAGTGCCTGCCCAAAGGGCTACCAGGGATTTTTAAAATTTGCAAGCCCTGCTTAAGCAAACTTTCAGACTGGTTTTATAGATGAGAATGAGCAGTAGAGCTTGTTTCCTGTTGTGATGAAGATGATTGAGTAGTTTGTTTTGAAACCATACACAAACTTTTAAATTTTTACTTGCCCTGAAAATGCTTTGATGTTATTGGTGAATGGCTGTCTTCGGGACTCCTATGGACCATTATAATGTACCAGGCTTGTCAATATATGCCAGGAAGTGTAAGCTTCTGTAACCATTTCACATGTCCCGGAATAGTCATCCACGTGAAATTGAATATGACTTGCACAGAGCTGCTGACGTGATGGGAATCTGTGGATGTGTTAATGGAGGACATCTAAAAATCTGTGGGGAGGTATTGTTCCTGCATTGAGATGTTTCCTAAGAAAGTGCATCTTATGTCTCTGAAATTGCAACAGCTGCATTCCTCACAGGACACGGAGTTTGCAAAACATGTAGATTGACAAGTATAACTTGTTTGTGTTAATGTGCATACAATTTTTTTTCTCATGTATTGCTTTATCATGTCATTGTGTACTCCTGTATGAAAATTCTATCACCAACATGAAGACGCTTTTTTTTTTTTGTGTGACTCATCCTATAGACATACATTTTACATTCCTGTGACATATGAAACGGCATGTCAAAACTGATAGAAGGAACGCTAAACTTAGACTGTTAACCCCTGTGCTCATATATGTGCAATATTTACGTGCCATTTCACAGAAGTCATTATTTTATTGGTATCTACTGGTATGAGTTATGTGTATATGCATGTGGAGCAGTGTTGGTCTGTAAAACAGTCTTAGGTTTATAGATTTTAACGTGTCTTACACTATGTAATTGACAGTAGTGTTGGAGAAATTTGGCAGTGTTTATTGTATGTAACTTTTTTTGCGTTTGCCATTCTTGTCTGTAATCTAAGGTGTGCATTATGTCACTCCCCCCCCCCCCCACCTCAAGCCCTCCTACCTCCTGCCATGTGTCTCTGGTTATGCTGACATTCACTGTTTCAAGGTGAAGGTTTCCAGTTTCAGTTGCCAGTGCAGATGACAATTGCAAGTGCAGCTGTTGTTTCCACATTGAGGGTGTCCTGACAGAGTTTTGAGCATGCTGGGCAGGTCTATTGGTGGGTGTGTGTGGGTGTGACCAGTGTATCACGCACAGATTTGGTACACAATTTTGTGTTTTGTGTAGGCACACGCTTTAATGTGTCTCCCTGAGCCAGCTGTAAACTCTTGTCATGCGTGTCCTTCTAGGCTCTTGGTAATGAGAAGGCAGTCCTCATAGTGCTTTCACGTGGTCTGCAAGCAGCTTTGTTAATTTCACTGTATAATTTTGTGTTTTGTATGTTAGGTTTTTATTAACTAGACTATCCACTAAAATGCTGAGTTTTGCGCTGAATACCTTAATCCACTGCATTGAAGAACTCCTCCAGGCCAAATAATGTTTAAAGTTTATACCTGTTTTTTTATACCTGAAATTTGGGCAATGATCCCTCTTAGCATTCATATAATCTTTAACTTTCCATAGCATTATGTGATAAATCCTAATAAGTGTTTGCTAGTACTAAATTGTCACCTTTTGCCCATATATTTATAAAGTTATTGACTTGACAAAATCCAGTGTAAGTGTCTGGGCAGTGGGTGTCAATGGGAAATAATCCAGTTATAAATGTATATGTGTGCTGTAGCAATTATCAGATGCTTGAACAGTTTTTACTTTAAAAACCATTAGATTGTTTGGGTACTGTCGTAGCAGCAGTGCTTAAAATGGACTTTTTTTCCGGCAGCTGTGTTTTGTAGTGTTGCTCATTGTTTAACTTGGTTGATTCAGATGAGGCTGCTGTTCTGTTTCCTCCTGCCTTGTTTGATGTTACACTGTTGGTGTGTTGGCTTTTGGTTTATACATGTCTCCTTTTGGTAGGACTTGTGTGAGGTGGGGTTCGGCTGTTGGACCTGTGGCTGTGGTAGTGAATGTTTTCTTGTGTCTCGTGTGCAGCCATTACAAACTTTTCCTTTTTACTCCAACAGAACAAATGGCAGATGCATTTTTTTTTTTTTTTTTTTTTTTTTAACGTGTGATTTAGATCCTTAGCTGCTTTGCCCCTAAATAGTTATATATATATATATGATGATTCACTGTCTTGTTATATGTATTGTTGGCTGATCCAGCAAATATGCTACCTTTTTTAAATATTTTGCTGCTAAAACCTCATTCAGTGTGGTAGTTTTGTTTTTGAAGACTACACCTAATATTCGTTGTAGCTGTTGTACTGTTATAGATAATAATCCTAGACAAATGTGTTGTCTGTACTACACATTACTGCTCCTTTTCCCAAACAGCTTTACTTCACAGACTGATCTCCTTTCATGCATTCACTGTTAAAATGATAACTCGAGGAATGGGCAGTAGTGGTTTTATATTGGAGTACAGCATTTATAATGTAGTGAAGTGGGCTTTCTGCGTGCTAAAGGCCAGCAGTGACGTGACAGGGAAAGATGCTGTTGTGCAACACTTTTAGCACACTTTCTGGACTCCAGGATGTGTGGGTTTTTTTTTTTTTTTTTTTCTTTTTTCTTCCTGTAGAAGTGAGGATTGAAACCAAGCTGTTAAGGTGAAGGGTGATGTGGTTTGGCAGCTAGCTTCAGCTAGCTCTGTGTCACTTTGTCTATCCTGTACTTAATCTCATCTACTCACTTTTCACCTTGTTGCTCCATGACAGCTGACATCATGCTGTTCTCATAGTAACCCCCCCCCCCTTATTCCACCCTCACAATTTCGCCCTGCTGTGTGACATGCGTGTTGCTCATCAAGCTCTTTGTCACCCGCAGACCTCTGTACTGGTGTCTGGCTTTAGATCCTGTGACTCCACATTGCTTGGACTTTAAGCTGCCTTGATAAGATATAAGAAATGTCCTTGCTGTTATTCCAGCATCATCTCCCTCAGTGCTTTTGTCTGAAGTGCTGTTTTTTTTTTTTTTCTTTTTTACTTCATTCAGCTATAGTTATTGCAAAGTGTTTGTACCCCCTTTGTGATAATGTTAGACAGGGAAATCCAGTTCCAGTGTTCAGTTTAATGATTGGCAACAGCCTGAGTTAGCATCTCTGAGCTGGATGAGCAAGGAGCTCTGCGTACTGCTCAAATTCCCTCAAATGTCGTTGTGCACATGTATTAGTTCTGACATGACTTGTTATACTTGCCGTCTGCGGGACAAGTTTTTAGCATGTGGTACGAAGTTCAGCATGTGACTTGTCAGGTCTTACACCTTGTGTATTGACAGTGATGGACCGACAAGGTGTTGGGTCACAACAAACACATGCTGGAACATCTAACTGTGTTTGGACAAAGGATCTCTAAAGTCTCCTTGTTGTGTATATTTAACATGGGATTTTTACCCCCCCATGCTTTCTGTGTCCACAGGTACTCCAGTTACTATGTCAGTTGTTCAGAACAGCCCACCGCTGGTCCAGTACTGTTGGCACAGGATAGTGGCCCTGAAGCAAAGCAGGAGGTGGAGGCCCATGACAAAGTAAGTGCTGTGAGCCCTGCAGGCCTCCCTTACTGTAGTTCTTAGGTCTTATAAGGAAACCTGCTCAGTGGCGGTAAATGAAAGTCCTGCACTGTAGTCTGTGGACTGAATAATGTGCCCTGGTTAGTCTTCATGCCATTTAGATGTATTTGTCCTGCAGCTTGTAGAAATATCCTATGCCTCTCCTCAGGAAAATGAATAATGAACACTTAGCGAGGGTGTTTATCCCTGGAAGCATTAGCACAGATTTCACAAGGTGAGATTTTTCCCCATATTAGCAGCTAAATCTACAAACAGCACGAGGGAGTACTTTGTAGTCACTGTTGACTTTCCCAGGTGGGTCTGGAATTTTGTTGCTTTCAAGGTATTGTGTATTTTTCTCTCAACCTGTGCTTTAAAATATTGGTTTTGTGCGTGCGTGCGTGCGTGCGTGCGTGCGTGCGTGCGTGCGTGCGTGCGTGCGTGTTTTGACGCCCACACACACCAATTTTTCCAGTAAGTGGAATATCCTGATCAAGTCTTTCAGCACTTTGACTTGACTGATGCTAACCTTTCTTTTGAATGGGCAGGATTGTCTTTCAGTGACTTTACAGGGTGTGTGAGCAGTGGTGTAGGTAAGTGCTGAGAAGAGGAAGCAGGTTTCATTAAATATGCCGATGCCAGCAGGTTAAAGACGATTGGCCGGGCCACGTCAAGTCGTCATATGACGTGGGACTGGAAGTGGAAAGAGCTGCGCGGGGAGTGCCAAAGCAGGATGCCAGTGAGGTCAAGGAGGCAGATCAGGTGCCCACATGCCAGCCTTTGTCTTTTCACAAGTCTCTTCATTGTTCAATCACTTGAAGTCAGTAGCAAAATGGTTACTAAAAATACCACACTGTAACAGTCACTGCTTCATGCTGACTCTTTGCCTGTTTGCCTGTCAGACCAGCAGGTGACTGAGTTGTTATCCACGGATGATGCGTCAGGCAGATTGTCTGGCTAATTGTATTGATGTGACCCGACTGTGACCATCTTCCTTGGGACAGACCACGACAGGGACCGATGTGCCGATTGAGTCGGAACCAGTGACCGAAGCTGAACCAGAAGCTGAGCCTCTGCCTGAGCCTCCAGCTGACCAAGGCCAGGCACCACCTGCCAGTGCTGCCCCCGCTGTAGAACCTGACAGGGCCCCCAGGGATGATCTGGGCATACCTACCTCACAAACCTCCCCTACTGCCCCTCCAAGGTGAGTGGCTGTGCGTTCCTTCCCAGTGCATAGGTCTCCTAACCCTAAACTGATAAGTGCTATTAATACTGTGTTAGCTAATAAAAACAATACAAATTGTGGTAATTTTTTTCCCTTGCGAAGTTCTCATAAGTTTACATACCCAGCCGACACAGGTTTTAGTTACAATTAACATAATAAATTATCACAAATCGAAAAAATGTGAGCGGAATAGTTTTTACTTTGAATGTGCGCTTAGTTGTTTTGTGTAGTTTAAAATTGGTGTTTAATTAGGATGTGTTTGGTATATTGGACAGATCAAAGGCCTCCCCTGTTTTTTTTTTTTTTTGAGGAAGTGAGGGAGTGTCATTTTAATCTTGTTTTTAAAATGGTTTCCTTTACAGCTTCCACACAGCTCTTTGTGTTTCTTGTATTTTCTCCATTTGATGACAAGTCTCTGGCACTGAGCCGTCTTAGACAGTGACTCTTTTGGGGTTCTTCCACCCTGCTTCAGTCAGTCACTACCCTGTCATCAGCCTGTTCGGTTTCCACCTCCCCCCTCTTTTGTGCACAAGTTGCACGCTGTTACAGCCTTCCGTGTATGTGAGGATAGAACGTTTGCTTTCCACACAGAAATGAAGTCGTCTGCATTGAAGCCTGAGGGACTCTGCCTTCTGGAGGTCTGTCAGTGTGTCTGCATGTTGCTTCTCATGGACATCTCAACTTCAGTCCCACCAAGAGCACGCTCATTTGGACCCATTCCTTTGTACAAATCGGGATCTCCCATTTGGCCAGTTCAGTGGCCTTCAGAGGCCCCTCTTTCCCTCGTTTTGCTTCGAGGACATCCAGGGAGCGCGTCCCCCACTCCCTGTCCTCCCCCTGTCTCTCTTTCCAGCAGAGGCAGCCCCGCGATTAAACGGCATGTCATTTCTTTCCCCCAGTTCGATAGAGGTTCCCAGTGCCGATTCCCCTGTAGGCAGCTCTGCTGAGGCTGAGCAGTCAGCCGGCAGCTGTGAGGCCGGAGCGGGCCCCGCGGCGCGCCCCGGCGCTGAACCTCCTGCCTTTGGCAGCTCTCTCACCAGGTGAGTACCGGGCTTGGGCTGGCTGCAGCTGATGCAGGCCTGCTGCCCCTGCTCTCTCTGCGCTACGCTGAGTCGCAGTCCGCTGTTCCCGGCCTCCTCTCCCCGCCTCGCCGACAGCGCACCCGTGGCCTCAAACTGTTCACTCTGCTTGGAACTAAAAAGGCTTCTTTTAGTGCGTCACAGTCAGACAGCGGCAATGTCAAGGCGCTCACGTGTCCACCCTCTTCTCTCCCCAGTCTGGATGTGGATCACGTAGAGAACTCCTCCAGTGCCTTTGGTCGGGGGAAGGGGACCAAGTCAGAGTTGGATCTACTTTCCGCTGTGGACCATGGTCTGACAGAGCTGGACAAGAGTGGCAACATCTCCCACATGTTTGAGGAGGAAGACAAGCAGGGAAAGGTGAATGTCACTGGGATGTGTGTGCGCATGCCATGTGTATTTTTGTAAATCTTATCAGATTTTACATACCCCATAATATTTTTATATATTCCGTAATATTTTTATGTAGAAATTCTGTGAGAAGCTGTATAAATTCAGCAGTCCAGATTTTAGCTAGGTGTGTGTTTGAGAACCCCACCTCCCCAAAACATTATTTTGCTTTTGCAAAATTCCAGCTGAAGTCCTGCATGTAACAGTGCAGACTTATAGTTCAGATGTTGGACCTGGAGTCATTGCTGTCACCCTGAGTGACCCGACACTCCAGCTTGCATTCATTTTTCTTTTTTTTTTTCTTTTTTTTTTTTTTTTTGATGAAAGCAGTGTTAGGAGGTATACTTGCGTGCTTAGCAGAGGGATTTGTGTTTAGGGCAAACTGCTACCACTGAATTTTTTTTTTTTGTTGTTGTGAGGCCCAAAGAGGTTCTGAGGCTGAAGTTACTTTAAAGCTCGGGAATTTAAGTTTGAAGCATTATAGGAGCAGGAGTAATGGGTATCCATGATGTGGACCTCCCGTATCACAGCCCGGTTATATTCACAGGACTGATGTCTAAATATTTAATCCTTTTTCCCCCCACACAGAACTTCTTTGTAAAGCTTAGGTCTGTTGCTTTTTGCCATGTAAGGTTTTTGGTTTTAGTTTTGCACAGCCAAGAACAGTATTGAGCTGGTATCTTGTGATCTGAGAAAGGTCCAAAATGTTGGCTTGAACTCCCAAAGGAACAATGAATTAAAAAAACTGAACGCCTTTCCTTTAGTCCCTAATTAACAATAATTTGCTTTTATACATTTTGGCTCTGCTGGCACCGTTGTAGCTGCTAAACTGAACTGTTAAGCCAAAAAGCTTGCATAACACTGAATATTTTTTTTTTATTCAGTTGGTTGGTTGTGACTCAAATGCGAAGCAGAGTCTGGTGGGTAATTCATATCTGTACCCTGTACAGACTGCTGACACTGTTGTCAAGGACACGGATCCCTCCGTTCCCAGCAAGGAAGACATCCCAACTTTTGATGAGTGGAAGAAGAAGGTGATGGAGGTTGAGAAGGAGAAAAGTAAGCTGAAGCCCTAATTGCGTCTTTTTCAGAGGCGCTCATTCACTCGTTCCTTGTTCAGAGTTTACAGGGTTTGGAGCTTTCAGCCTGGCTGTAGTCTTCCTCCAGGCTCAGTGGTTTGAAGTGAAGCGTGAGTAGTGCGCTGTGTAAGCCTTGCTCCGCTCTTCTCCGCCCTGATGTGGGCAGTGGCAGCTCTGCAGAGCACAAATGGGTCAGTGCACTGGAGCAGAAGGGAGGCCAGAGAGAGGCCATCATGTGTTCTGCTCAGGGCCCGAGTGGCCACACAGAGGTCTGTACTGGGACACGCATATCAGGTCTTACCTGTCCAAGCTGAGCTGCATCAATGTAAAACCTCTGCATGTGTGTGCACGCATGCAGACAGTTTCCCTTTGTATGATTTATGTTTCATTCTCAATGTTCTGTAACTTCATATGGGATAAACTACTTTTTATCTCAATGCTCCAGAAAGTGTAACTGCGGTCTGAATTATTTGCAAGCTAGGTAGTTTTTTGCTTGTATTAAGGACAGCTTTTGTATAATCATAAGTCTCAAATTTCAGATACCTTTTATGCCAAAAATATATAAAGGTGTTTATAAATTTTTTATTTATTTATTTTTTTTTTTATATAAACTGAAGCATTACTAGGTAATTTTGTGAAAGCATGTATTAACAAAATTGAAGCTAATGTAAGTCTTCCCCTGTATTACGGTGAAGTGGAGGAGTATTTAAATATTCTACCTCTCACTGTTTTGGTTTCCCTGGCAGCACCCTAATTGCTTAAGTACTGGTCATAGAGGCACACAATTGTGTGTGCCGCTTATATTTGACAGGAGCTGAGCATGACCCATCTCCTGCTGTTAACACTCCCCACAGGCTATTTGCACACGTCCACTGCTGGAACTGCCCACACGGTAAAGAAGGTGCAGAAGAACTTCAAGAACAACTACGCCTCGGTCGAGTGTGGGGCCAAAATTCTGTCTGCAAACGTTGAGGCCAAGGTATTTGCATATCCTGCTGGGCAGAGGAAAAACAAAGCGTGGTTGAGGTTCTCAGGTTACACTGCCTGTGTGCGCCTCACTCAGCACCTCCGCTGTTTGTTACAGAGCACCTCTGCTATCCTGATGGAGAATATGGACTTGTACATGTTAAACCCCTGTAGCAACAAGATCTGGTGAGTCTCTTGTTGTTGTTGGAACAGGCCATCCCTCCAACAATATTTTGCATCTTCCTCCCAGTAGTTTGTTTTTTTAAAATTTGTGTGCGCACATGTGATAGTCAGCTCTGCGCCATCCCAGTAAGCTCTTGGTATCCTGCGATTGCGTGCCACCTCCCGTTTGCTCCCTGCTGTTACACACCACGGACTGCTATTGGGCCGGCTGCATAGGAAGGGTGGGTGCTCAGTCCCTCGGGGAAGCAGGCCCCTGCTTCTGTGTGTCACGTCTCGTGCACTCTCTCTACGTCCCAGGTTTGTCATTGAGCTGTGCGAGCCCATTCAAGTCAAACAGCTGGACATCGCCAACTTTGAGCTTTTCTCCTCCACCCCTAAGGACTTCCTGGTTTCCATCAGCGACAGGTCAGACATCCTGAAACGGCTTGGTACACTGACTGGCCAGCAAGTTCATTCTTGGCTATTTCTTAGGCTCAGGCACGCAACATCACATTTGTTTCGTCTAATTTTATCAGCATTTATTGTCACTTATTTGTATGAATTTTGCAGAGTCTTTGTGGCCAATGTATCATATTCTAGCTTCATAGAGATTAAACAATCTGGTCGTTAACACAGCAAATCTGTAGATGTACTAAATTGGTCAATACCGAATCCGTACATGATGTACTCTGCACTGTAAATATGCACTAATCTCTCCTAAATCGTATTTTTTCATGTTGTCAGGTATCCGACCAACAAGTGGATCAAGCTGGGCACCTTCCATGCTCGCGATGAGCGCACGGTGCAGAGCTTCCCATTGGACGAGCAGCTGTATGCCAAATACGTCAAGGTAGAGCTGCAATTGTGTGCTTCTCCTTGCTAACGTGTTGCACAACTTCGTCCGAGTTAATGGTGCTGAGACCACCTGAGATGGTTCAGATGAGGAATAGAGCGTCAGTTCATGGAGGACACAGTGTACAGCTGAGTGATGTTCTTCTGGCTGAGGCTTTGCCTGCTGAAATGGTGGGTGGGTAGTAAAATCAAGACACTGGACAAGATGTCTTGATGGTCAAAGGGCTGTTGAGCATGTGTCATGAGGAGCTTGGGGAGCATGCGATCGGTCACGCAGACTCCTTGGACAGCACCGTCAGTCGTGATAACAGAAGCTCTTGTCCAGTGGTGGAATTTCACTGATCAATGTTGCTTGGTGTGCAGTACGTCCAAACGTGTTGAGTGGAAAAAGGTCAGGCTGGCTATCCAGGAGCTGTTAATAGAGCAGAAATCAGTCACTGGCACTTGCTGCAGCAGGAATAAGCGAGTTTAGCTTTAAGTGTGCCATGATCAGTCTGGTTTCAGCTTATTACATTTTTATGGAAATTTAAGAATTACATTTGCTTTGATAATGTAAAAAAAAAATAAAAAAATACTGGAAATCTGGTCTCACAATTTGTATGTTTCCAAGTTTATAAATGATGGTTATCCTTTGTCCTGGTTGTAGAAATACACTTCTCATCTTTGCTTTTTTCCACTAGTGTTCTGTGCATGTTGGTGAATGGTTTGTTACTACTCTTTTTAAACCCATGCATACATGCTCGCTCGCTCGCTCGCTCGCTCCGTACAGTAACTTGTCAGTGTGGAAATGAACATTTAGTGAGCATGCCAGATTAGTGCGTTCAAACCCTGTGTGCATGTGCATCCAACTGAAAGAGTGCTCTGTGTCTGCTCGAGGCCTGGGGGCAGCCATGTTCTGCCTAGCTGAACCCTGGCCAGTAAACACTATAGTTTGGAAACAGACTTCCCATTTTTCATTCATTCAAACATTGTTCTTTTGATGTGCATGATTGGTATTGCTGTTTTCCTCTATCTTCTCTCAGCTAACATGGCTTCTCCAGTACCCTGCTGACGCACAGTGTCTGTCTGAGCTGTCGCATAGACTGCTTACATTTGCTCCTACAAGAAGCACAACTGCTTGACTTTCTTGTCTGTCAGGTCTTTTTTTTTTTTTTGGTTTTACTGATCACTTTCTCTCTTCTGTTTCTCTTGCATCAGATGTTCATCAAGTACATGAAGGTTAGCATTCCTCTTTCAGAAGTCCTTAAAGCACAATAAATTAGGGCGCTTTGGTGGTGGTAATGCATGGCAGTAACAGACTTGCTATCAATCATGTCTGCAAATACTGTGCTGTAGATTTTAATATAGAGTTTTGATTCAGCGAGGTCTGGCTTAATAAATTGCATGGTTAATAAACATCTCTTTTTGTCCTCTAGGTTGAACTGATTTCCCATTTTGGGTCTGAACACTTCTGTCCTCTGAGTCTTATCAGGTAAGCCAGTGTTTTTGAAATGATGTAATGTTTCAGTCTTGTCAATAAAAGCTGCATATTATTGCAGTGCAATGATAAAAGCGCAATGATTTTCCTCACTGAAAGATTTATTCAATGAAATTTCTGTAAAGAGTAACTTGGAGCCCCAACCCCAATTATAAAACTGTCATTTTGAAGACTGTATAGGCCCCATTATTATTATTATTATTTTTTTTTAAATAAGTAAACCATGGTGGCATTTTATTGTAAGTTTTTTTTTATTTTTATTTTTTCTGCAATAACATGAAATGAACAGGGTTCCCCCAACTCCCCCTTGGTCTTTAGGTCTATTCTTGGCACTTTGCCCCAAACCTTTATGGGCCTCAGCATAAATGACTGCCACAGTGAGGTCCAGCACTGCTCCCTAGCTCGCTTGCTGTCCCATTGAGAGTGCATATTATGGGCAAAGTGGGAAGTATGTGGACGGTGGTGGTGGTTAAGATTAAACTTTAATATGACACAACCAAGGTTCTGCCATAAAAGAGGTACTCAAGGACCTTTGACTCTATGGTCCATGGTGTTGAACCAGGGTGTTCATCTGAGCAGCTTCTGCTTAACTGTTTATGATTCACAATATGGCCATGGTGATCACATCCCATCTCCTCGTAAACAGGGTATTTGGTACCAGTATGGTGGAGGAGTATGAGGAGATAGCAGAACCTCAATATGCAGAGAGACTGGAGTATCCAGATGAGGACTATGGTAAGAATTACATTCGTTTTGCCTAGTGATTCAGTGGCAGCCCTGTGGAATCCAATTCATGAAAGAAAATCTTTTGGGGCATACAAATGCACATCTGTTACTTGCTTTCAATACTTTGAACTGAACATAACATTGAGGTCCAGTTGTTTATTGTTCAGATTACCCACCTGGTTACATACCAACAGATGACAGGTCTTCAAAAAACCTCCTGGGGTCAGCTACAAGTAAGTAAAGAGCAGCCTTTTTATGTTCACAGTGAACCAGCGCTTTGCTGGTTCAAAAAATATGTATTTAAAATAGGTCATCCTGTACTTTGTTGCAGTGGCCAGTGAAATACCTTTTGAGTAAAGCAGGTAATTACTAGTTGTCATACTTATGCATAAAGACTGATTTTAAACATAAAATAGCTTATGTTGGGGAAAGTAACATCGGTAACTAATTCCTTTGAGTAAAATGGTCACATATGTAGAACAAATCCATATTTGACAAAGGAACGGTGGTTGACTTGTGCATACTTTATAAACTTGTGGGAGTTAAGAGGAACAGTATATTGAATGCTGGACTCCTATTGGTTGAGCTAGATTCACACCTAGCACCACCTCCTCCAGGGGTCCAGTTGTTTTATAGCAGTGCCCTCAGCCTTGGGGAAAAATAAATGTGATCCAGGCGCTGTAACTGGCCACAGTGTTTTCCATATGCTGGCTCTGGGGTTTGTGTTCCTCTAGAGGCCTGTAGTTGGCTTCCTGCCATCAGTGTGGGGGGTATCACTCATGCTTGCTTCCCCCCCTCCCCCTTCAGACGCCATCTTGAACATGGTCAACAATATAGCAGCTAATGTGTTGGGGGCCAAGCCGGAGCTTGAGGGAGAAGCTCTGATCGAAGGTATCAGTCCTGTCTTCCTGTTGTGCGGTCCTTTCACCCCTTCACAATGAGTATTGAACAGTTTTGTTCTTGTGTTTGATAAGCTATAAAGAGTACCAAGAAGAGGCTTTTACATCAGTGTTACAGCAGTAATCTTGGTTTTTGCAACTGTTATTTTATTAAGGGTTTTTCTTTTCTGCATTTAATAACCCATATGGTGTGTGGCTGAAGTGTTGTTTTTTTAATTTTTTTTATGGGAATTTGTTTTTGGGAAATTCAGTCCAGCGATTCCCACCCACCTTTATCACCTCTGTTGTTGATTTAGTAAATCCCCTCCATTGTTGTAGCAATGTTAAAGTTTTTTGCATCAGTTATGAAACTAGGTAAAAGGTAGTAACTGTAGGGGCCTGTGGTAACAGTTGTGATCTGTTTGCTCAATGTGATTGCTTGTGTAAGTTTTGAGTAAAAAATTGCCTATTTCACAAGCAGAGAGTTTCATTGTGCAGCAGGCAGATCACACTAGAGAATGTAGTTAAGCAGGTTTTGGAGGTGTGTACTGGTTGTCATGGTAAATGGTAAGACTTAACACCATTACCCACGGTGCTTTTGAAGTGTATCTTGCACTGTTAATGTGGGACTGAGCTATGTCATATAGACTTATTCAGGGTTGGGTTTACGCTGGCGCAAACCTGTTTAACAGACACAGCGTAAACTGGCAAAAATATAGTTTATACCGGTTTACGCCACATTGCACCGGTGTAAAGTGGCATTAAGTGGTGAAAATGGACCAAAAACATAGATTGAGCCAAAATTTCTTTGTCCAAAACTCTGTTAAATCAAATAGTCTTCATGCAAAGTATAATATAATTATATAGATAAAAGAAATGCATGTATTTAGCAAAACCATATTATGTTATTCATTGTATATCAGATTCAATAACCAAAATATAATAGAGTTTAGTGTTTCACCTCACAATTCATTCTTTTTAAATTTAAGGTCAATGTAACAATCGTCCACATTCATCCTTTTTTGAAATTTATGTCAGTCTTTTTCAAATCCAGTTAAATACATTTCTCTTTTTGTCTTACTGATTTTAGAGAAATATGTTTGCACCAAAGCAACATACAATAATTTTTGACAATGTAAAGTGGTCACATCCTAAAATTGACAGCTTAACCATGCCAAATGGCTCTATTATGGTTTTAAAGAGATGCTTGTAAAGGCATTCTAATATTTAAACATTTGTTTTAACCATTGATTTGGCATATTTAAGGGTTTTTGCCAGTTTATGCCACTTTTGGTGGCGCAAACCTGTTTGCGCCGGGGTGGTTTAAACCACGGTTAAAACCGGTTAATACCACCTGTTGGCGTAAACCCTGCAACCCTGGATTTATTTGTAGTCTTCATAAATGTGGTGTTCTTGGAATAAAATCCCTTCATTTTTAATGAGAGCAGATTAATTTTGGTAAAAACATCAGATTTTTGGGTCCTAAACCATATGTTCTCTGTGGATTACCATGTAGGAAGGACTGTTTCCGAAAGGAAGTTTTTCCATTACTGTTTTTAAATCAGCCTTTTGCATTTCCATAGTTACTGATTGCTGAATAAAGTCAGCCCTGAGACCTAATGAAAAGTGCTGTAGAGGTGTGCCACTCTCTCTTAGAGCTTAGACTTCACTGGCAGGCTGCTTTATTAAAGACTTCAAACTGTCCATTCAGATTGTGTGATATTAAATCCCAGCATACATTCAGTTGTGTAGTGCGCTTTGTTAATCCTAAAGAAGCTGTATTGCTTGTGGACCCTGACTGATTGCTCAGATCTGGAAGTCAAACTGCTCCTTTGGGGAAATAACCTGTATTGCTTTCATCCTCTACACAGCGAACACTTCTGCTGAAGCTGAGAACGTGACGACGACGTCTGCACCGTCTCAGCTCAGCCCCACCCCCACAACTCCTACAGGGTGGGTGGTGTTCCTGCGTCACGTAAAAAATAACCCGTGTGCCCTCCAGCGACTCAACGAACCACACGCTACCCTCATGATTCTGTTCTTTTGTTCAGCTTAATGCTGTCTCTGTCCGTGTCCTCCGCCTTCCAGTGTAAACCTGCGTCCCCATGTATGGTGGCAGTTAAAACTGTACTTTTGCAGTTGAATTTCTCTCGCCCCCCCCCCCCCCCTAAATAAATAGTATTTAGTTATGAATTTTAGTCCATTCACATTGTCAATTTTTGTATCTGTGAAATGTACTGCTGCTGCTGAACAGTGAGATTCTGTCGTCTCCTTTCAGGCTGGAGACTGAGGAGCTGGAGCAGCTGAGCCCTGAGGAGCAGCTGGAAGTTCCTGAGGCTGACCCGCCCCCTCCTGCCCCCTCAGAGGAGAGCCGTATCGTGACACTAGTGCTGGAGGATGAGGAGGAGCCCAGCGAGTCCACAGTTACCTTGCTTGAGGGGGAGGACGAGGAAGGCCAGGAAGCAGTGGAAAAGAACACAGAGGCACAGCAACAGGAGAGCCTGTGGCAGTGTGGGGAGCTGCCTTCCTCATCCTGTGCCTACAGCCTGCAGGAGTATCTGTTCCGCTGGTGCTCTGCTGCCCTGGCTCTGCAGCGGCTCCGCACAGGCCTTCGGAGGGGAAGGACAGCACAGGCCGACTCTTACTCTGTCCCCTTGGTAACCCTTGTCCCGACACCCACGCCATCGCAGGAGCTGCCTGCTGACACGGTGACTGCCTCTGATACAGAGCCCCATTGGTCCCAGGAAGCTGTGGTCCCTGATGACTCATGGGTCACAAACTCCCAGGCTGCTGAGGATGTGATAAAACTCCGAACCCAGGCTGACATGCTGGAACCCAGCATGTCATCCTCTCTACCACCGGTCAGCCTCTCTGAAGGTGGCCTTGCCTCAGTCACCCCCACAGATCAGGCGCTTGAGCCAACACACTGGGAGGACCTCCACCTGAGCTCACACTGTCAGGATGGCATCCCTGAAACACAGGCAGAGGGGACAAACAAGCCCCCCTGTAGCAGTACTGCTGCTGATATGGGTGCTGTTGACACCAGCCTTGGCAGCAGATCTCTGCCAGAGCCACCTGCCTATCAGACAGATGACGCCAAGACGGAATCCCAGATCCACATGGTGGAGGACCAGACTGTTCAGCCCCTTCTCACTGCCACCAGGCTGACAGAAATTCCTCCTCCCACCAAGCTCCCAGGACCTCAGGCAGACCTTGATGTGGATGGACTGAGCTCAGAGGAGCCTCCCAAGAGTGCCCCTGTGATGGAGTTGTCAGAGACTCCGCCCATCCCCTCAGAGTCTAAAGTGGATGAGCCTGGGGAGCACACCATGTTGACCACACCTTCCAGCAGCGTACCTCTGCACCGCACCGCCGTTGACTTCTACGCCGAGCTGCAGAACTCATCCGAGCTCAGCTATGGTAATGGTAACGGCAATGGCAACCAGATGCATGGCTCCAACCAGAAGGAGTCTGTTTTCATGAGGCTTAACAACCGCATCAAGGCCCTGGAGATGAACATGTCCCTCAGCAGCCGATACCTGGAGGAGCTTAGCCAGAGGTGAGTACAGTATAGCAGGCGTCACAGTATGTGCTTGACTAGAAATGTGCCGTAATCACAGGACGGGGCTGAGCGTTCTGGCATCTGCTAACTCTTGCTTGACGTAATCACTCGGTTTAAGGTATCGGAAGCAGATGGAGGAGATGCAGCGGGCCTTCAATAAGACCATCATCAAGCTCCAAAACACATCCCGGATAGCAGAGGAGCAGGTTGGAAAGACCAGCGCTTCTAGTTCCTCAGCCATGCGTTTTTTCCATGTGTTTGAGTGTGCACTGCCAGTTTACTTGAGCATGTGCTTGGAGGTGATTTGAGGAAATGTTTGACTAAGGAGAACGTATATGACTGTTCCACCCCACCAGGACCAGCGGCAGACTGAGTCTATCCAGGCTCTGCAGAACCAACTGGAAAATGTCACGCAGCTTGTGCTCAACTTGTCCCTCACAGTCACCAAGTTGGAGAAAGAGGCAAGCTGTCCTGTTGCTGTTCACGGGGCTTGGTTTTGTAGCAGTGAGGCGAGCTGTTTAGGAACATGAAGAGAATCTACTGAATCTAAGACATACTACACATAAAAGACCAGCTGTAGGTCCCAGAAGTTGTAGAATTTTTTTTTTTTTTTTTTTTTTTTTTAAAGTTGTGAAGGGCCTTGGTGCAGGGCAGGCAGTGTCGCAGCCCGTTAACCCACCTACAATTCC
>JABJVR010000899.1:0-20199 GCA_025773905.1 Chitala chitala
TTTGTTTATATATATATCTATATATATATATATATATATATATATATATATATATGATACTTGTGTTTATTCTACACATCTTTGTCTTTGTGTTGTACCATAAGCTGTCCCACTCCTGATGATTATCGCAATTTTTAATTTATTTATCTTGAAGTACTGTAATTTACTTAAAAGTAGAACAACACTTACCGCTTGCCTCTCCAAACCTCTTACTCGCTTGGGCTCCCGGTAATTAACGAACCAGGAGTTAAAATGTCACTAATAGCAACCACACACGTGAGGCGAATTATATACCATTGTTTTATTCATGTTATTGTCTCTCAGATATAAAATGAACATCGACATTACAAAATATAAAATCACCAGCAGTAGTCACAAGTAGCTACAAGTGGTCGTTAATTTCAAAAACTTCAAGGCCTATGTAACACTGCTTTGGCATATTAATGCACCAAATAAAGTGCCTTTTAATAAAAATACATTCATGACGCAGATTTTATATGAAATGTACGTAGTTCACAGTATTTTTAAATAGATCGTCAGTTGTCCAATGACTTAGTAAAGTGCAGATGCAGTACATTTACAACACAGTGCTCTCACAACCGCAGACACAGTCACCCGAAAGCATGTCCTTACTGTGCAAAACATACGAAACATAATTTACAAACACACTAATATAAATAATTACAGATATTAAAACACTTAGACTTCACTCGGAGATCGGGAACGATAGGATGTATTTGTCTGGAAACAGCCGCAAAAGAGTACGTAAAGAGATCTTTGGATTTCTGTGTTCCTGTAGGCATAAATGATTGGATTGATCATGGAGTTGTAGGTCGCCGGTAACAGTGTTGCGTAGGTGTACACAGGAGGATAGTCCTGTTTACCCACGAGGCAGTAAATAGCAAAGGGTAACCAGCTCGCGCCAAATGTCCCCAAAATGATGGCCAAAGTCGACACGCCTTTCTTTGTGGTTGCGTAGTGTGAGGTTGTAAAGTAGTGTTGCTGAAGTGCGATCTGATGGGCATGCCTGCACACAATTTTGCAGATCTTGAAATACAGCGTCAACATCATCATAAATATGACGAAGAATGAGACTGCCAAAAGAATCACGTTGCTTTTGATCAGCGGCTTCACGATACTGCAGGAGGACGGGTCCTTCAGGCAATTCCAACCAAGAATAGGCAGAAGCCCCAGGCACAGGGAGACTCCCCAAGTAACGAACAACATTACGTGAATGTAGTATGCCGTCTTTTCTGAGAAGTAAGTCAGTGCATTATACAGTGAAAAATACCGGTCAACTGTGATCGCCAACAGGCTGCCAATTGAGGCGGTAAAGGACGCAACAAGAAAGCCGACGGTGACAAGGCTGATTGTCTCGGAGGAAATTAAATATTGAAACACAAAATTCAAAATTAATCCCATCCCCGCCAACAGATCCGCGGTCGCCAGGCTTCCGATTAGGACGAACATCGGCGTTCTCAATGTCGGCGTATAAAATATGATAGCAACGACAATAGCGTTCTCACAGGCGATCACAGTGCCGGACATACACAGCATGATGTGCCAAGGGTTAACGGGGAAGTCCAAAAGCCAAGACGACAGCTCCAAACTGTGGTTGCCATCCCCAGGTTCGATCCAGGGGACTGACACGGCCGTTTCGTTTGCCTCCAGACTTTCATTCATTTCTCCCCGGTAACCACCCCCCTACAAAACAGGGAAAAAAAAAAACATGTCATGTATTAGGACACCGTGACTGGCTCGTGTTTCCCAAACCAATTTATTTACGCACGGAATTTTGCTAGATAGTGCGAGACTGGGTATAAGAATACACCGGACTGATAAAATAAAACAGAACCGCTATCCATGGTTTTGAATCTCAAAATTACATTATACACAAAGGCGTTCACTTCAAACGTAGACGTGTTAATATCTGGATAAGTAAATATACGTAGAATGATTTAGCACATAAATATAGGAATGCTTTATTCCCAAGTGATATACAGTGGCATGTATTTCTTACCTTCGTTTGCACATGGATTTGATGCAAAGAAACTGACGTTTTTTAAATGCTCAGGTGAACTCTTTATTCCGCCCAAACTTCGCTTTCTTAAGAGCGATGCCGCTGAAGAGCGCGTTAGAGAGCATTTGCTGGTGCTGAGAAGACCGGAGCGTAAGTGATGTTGACAACTGTGCACAGACTGCTAATAAACTCATGTGACGTCAATATGCATACTCAAAAGTGTCACCCTCCCCGTGCTCTCGGAAAGAAGGACTGCACGCGACCGATAGAGTCGTAGATCTGCTGTCTGGTGGCCGGTTGTCTACGAAACGATATTCAAAATAAACTTTCATATTCTGGAATATATCCATTTTCGCAATATTGCACAGCCACAAACACTTGATTCACGACCCGTTCCAAAATTGTCCCTGTAACATACGAAATTGATATAGCATATTTAAAATTTTCCTTTTCTGTTAAGTAGAATACCAATTTAGTTGTGCATCGTGTTGATGTCATTCATATACATGAAACATTTTTGTTACGGTATAGGTGAGAGTACTTGTATTGCATTTTGCTTACTCTTAGTTACGTATAAATTACAATTCAGAGTGTAATATGTAACACGAGGATTATTTTATGTGCGTAAAAATTAATGTGCGTTCTTAAGTATAAACCTTGGTGCCCACATATATTGACTTGTCGGACAATGATAATTCGGAAACTGCAAATGAAATAGATGTTTGTCTTACCGTTTCCGTTGTAATGCAACGTAATGTAATTCCGTTGTAAAACTAGTTTGCATCGAAGGAACAGTTAGTTTTTTCTTTTTTTTTCATATGCGCAGCACCCATGTCGAACTCCATTAGCATCAGTGTTTAAATTGTGACCAGCACCCACTGATGGGAGTGTCACATATATTACAAAAAGCAAAGAAAAGCATTAGCACGAAAAAAAAAAACTCAGGAAATACTAGCAGGGTTTTTTTCAGTTCCAAACAAGAAACCTGCCAATTAAGTTACTCGATTGTGTGAAGATCTGATTTCTGTTATTAAATAAATAAGAAAATGTCATCGGCAAAGGAGGATTATCACTTAATTCTATAATTTACTGTCAGATGACTCCTAACATCTAGGTCACATACCTGTATGTAGGTCAACCTAGACAGACACTACAGTCCACATGCTCGTTAAGTGGTATTATATCATACCATTCAAGAGAGTAAATAACACTTGGCAAACATAGAAGCACACCGATATTACAGAGTTCAGCAGGAAAACCTTTCTAACTATTCTATTAAGCAAAATATTCGGAAGCTTCCATAAGGATGTCAAGTCAATGAAAAAAATATAGCTGATTGGCAATATAATGACATCGGTTTTTGTAATGTCAGGAATTCTTTTAATGATAAGAAAAACGAGTCTCCCACTCACCCCTCCTCCTCGTGCAAAAAAAGTGAAATCAGAACCATGGATAGCAGCTAACTGAAAGCAGGTCCTTCAAACATACAACAATTCTGTATGTTATATTTGAATTTTCATTCACTCTAGAATGCATGTACAAAAACACATTGGTTTGGAGTTTCGGCAAGTGACGTTTCTATCTTGCATGCAAAGTTCTGCAACAGAAAATGCAGTGTATATATATTAATGAGTCATTTTAGCAGACACTTTTATCCAAAGTGACTTACAGCATTTCATATGCATGTTACAATGAACTACCACTGAGTGTCTTGCTGAAGGACACACCAGGTGGCTGGGTTGGGATTTGAACCTGGAGACTTCCGTCTCCTAGCCTGATGTTTTACCCATTGAGCCACCTGGAAAAATATGGCGAGACCACCTGTTCTGTCCATCTTCTGGATCTTATCTATCACCATGTCACAAGGAACCATGTACTGTATGATCTTACTGTAACAGAATCAGCTTCTTATGTGATCAGTAGAGCTTTTCACCTCCGCATGACATTTTGAATCATCATGAGTTTCTATGTGATAAGCTTAGTCTTCTAGTCTGTTACATAATTCAAAAAAAATATGACCTTATGTTATTCTGCTGCTTTGCAACCTTCTTAGCATATTACCTGCGGGCTGTCTCTGTGCCTTGCTTCAGAACATGTTTTAAAGCAGCAATATTAAACTCTTAATACCAGATATTTGATGGAACAGATGTGATTTCTCCCCTATGACATTTTATTGGTTAAGAAATAATCTCTCCAACTACATCCCGCACTCCCAGGAAGGTTAATGACAGCTAATTGGAGATGCTGTTTTTTTTTTTTTTAAAGCTTTAACAAACATGTGCAGAAAAGGGCTGGCAGAGTCTCACATCTGCAATGTGAGGTAAAACGTGGGACTCACGAGGCAGGAGGTTCTGCACCAGACCAGAGACAGGGGGAAGGGGCGGAGCTGTGGGTAAGCAGCCACCCCCTCACATTGACAGACCCCTGCTAGTCAGCTGCTTCCATTCACACACAATAGGGATGAGTCTTCTTGTTGCTGCCTACACTGCACCGCTGGTGAAGCATGGTCCTTTTCTTGCATTTGACCCAGTTGACAGCAGACTTGATGTTGCGGTTCATTGTGGTCCTGCTCCATAACATATTTTGGTACCTTCTCATGTTTTAGATTCTGCTATGCAGTTTAAAGATTTATCATTCAGACATTTGTAATGGATAAGGTTTAAACAGTTGAAACTGAATTTGAATTCCAGTAATAAATATTTTCTTTGTGGAGATGGAGTACTGGCCACTTTGAGTGAAATCTAGAGTCAGTTTAACTCACGGTCTATCAATTCTGGTGCAGTTTGATTATGTCACCATTGAAGAAACTGCCCAGTGTTCAGCCAGGAGCTAACCACAAGCAGCTCTGCAGAACCTTCACAATGGGTCACCCTTCAGCAACACTGTAAACTCCTTTGAAATATGAACATTTTTCACAGCCTGTGGTTTTAATGACCTTCATATTTATAATGTCACTGTTCCATGCACAGCTTCGTAGGTCTTTGGGAAGCCTTCTGTAATCTCAGTGATTAGAGGCTAAAGTGGCATTTCAGCCTGAGCTTTGGTTTCTGCATTCAGGTTTGCTTTTACTTCTGTTTCCTTATGCACCATTTCCTCTCAGATGTGCTTGTAGCTGTATTTAGTGTGTGGGGGTGGGATATAGACTTTGGATCTGAGATTTTACATAAAAATTGTTTAAGAGACCGTGATGTTACCTCAGGGTGTTATACTGTGCAATGTTTCATATTAGTGCCTGTGGCTCCGATCAATGGCTAATTGGTAAGGGTATAATGAGACTGAGGCATCACTGTAGAACATGTTAATAATCTGCAAAAACAATTGCCATTTAAAAATTACCATGGTTTGTATTTCTCTCTATTTCAAGGTTGGCAACATTATGCAACAGTTGGCATCAGTTACAATTGTTTACTAAAACAGCAAAGAAAGCATGTACTTTATCTAAACTTAGTATGGGAGGATAATACCCAAGGAACATGAAGCAGTAAAGAGTTGAAGCAATCCCCATGTAGATGACCTGCATAACAAAGCTGCTCAGTTGTTTTAGTTATGAGCACACTCTGATGTCCTGCAGTCTATACCTTTGCCACACAATTTCTCATTCTGGGAAATAATGCAAAAAGTAGATCTAGTTACCAAGGTGACACCAGATTGATGCACAGAAGTGCAGCTGTAACCTCTCGGATTCCCCGGTGCAATTATATTAGACAGACGACCAGCTAGTTACAGTAGCTCTCTTTATTTCACACTGTCTATACATCCATTTAGCACACTGGCACATTGAAACAGACTCATCAGATATGCATGGTGGGTGATGGTAAACAGTAATCCCAAAATTATTTGAGTTTTGTAAATCAATCAGCGTCCATGTTTTTTGCAGTCACAGAGCCCCCACACCATTATAGTGCAGTCCATTAAAATACATCCCTCTAATTTACAAGTGATGCTGTCATTTCTCGTTAGCTAGATCTGCCCTCCTCCACCTAAAGACCACCTCCTCCCATGGCTCCACCCACAGACTTCTTAAGCTCCACCTTCCTATGGCTTCTGCTCCCACCCCTTCCTTAAATGCTGGGGCTCTTCCTGGCTACATGTAGCGGTTCTTGATGTACTCCCGGTACACAAGGAGGTCCTCGCGGTGCAGCGGCCCCACCAACCCCTGTCCCGTCTTGATGTGCCTTTCAAATACCTCCCGGCTAGCCTTGTCCACACTTGGAGGCAGAACGGCATAAATGCTGTCCTGGGAGAAGTGGGAGACCGGGATCCTGGTGACGGTGGGGGTGGGGAAACAAAACAGACAGTGAGAAACTTTAACAACAGAACCAGAGCAACACAGATAAGCAGAATATAGAGCCAATTCATACATATAAAATTTACATCTACATGCACACATTCATTCCACGTCCTGATAGCCAGATTTGTTGTCCAGGGATTGAGTCATTGAGGCCTCCCTCCAGGACTGCCACCCAATCCACAATGCACCAGCCCCTTATGGTCCTTCTTGTGGGTGGCGGGCCTACAAGGTGGGTCCACGTCGCTCTTTCAGGCTGAGCTCGGCCAGGTCCCGTGAACATGGACCCAGCCACCAGGCGCTCACCTGCATGCCCCAACCCCGGGCCTGGCTCCAGGGCAGGGCCCCAGTAAAACCAATCCAGGTGACGTAATGCTCCTCGTTGTTTTTCTTTTCATAAGGGGTTTATGAACTGCTCTTAGTCTGACCCATCACCTAGGACCTGTTTGCCTTGGGAGACCCTACCAGGGGCATAAAACCCCAGCAACATAGCTCTTAGGGTCATTCAGGCACTCAAACCCCTCTACCACCTTAAGGTGGCAGTTTGAGGAGGGGACTAGCTCTATACCCTTACTAGGGTGCTCAGGGGTTCATGGGAGTTTGCGTAACCAGTCCACATGTACTTTTTGGACTTGGAGAAGGCATTCAACTGAGTCCTTTGTGGCATCCTGTGTGGGGTGCTCTGGGAGTACGGGGTCAGGGTCCCTCTGCTAAGGGCTGTTCGATCTCTGTACGACCGGAGCAGGAGTTTGGTTTGCATTGCCAGCAGTAAGTCAGACCTGTTCCCAGTGCATGTTGGACTCCGGCAGGGCTGCCCTTTGTCACGGTCCAATTCATCATTTTCATGGACCAAATTTCTAGGCGCAGCCAAGGGCTAGAGGGAGTCTGGTTTGGGGACCATAGGATTTCATCTCTGCTTTTTGTGGATGATGTTGTCTTGTTGGCTTCATCAGGCCAAGACCTTCAGCATGTACTGGGGCAGTTCGCCATCAAGTGCGAAGCAACTGGGATGAGAATCAGCACCTCTAAGTCCGAGGCCATGGTTCTTGACCGGAAAAAGGTGGCTTGCTCTCTGCGGACTGGAGTAGAGATCCTGTCTCAAGTGGAGGAATTTAAGTATCTTGGGGTCTTGTCCATGAGTGAAGGAAGGATGGAGCGTGAGATTGACAGACGGATCGGTGCAGCAGCAGCAGCAATGCGGTCGATGTACAGGCCTGTTGTGGTGATGTAGTAGCTGAGCCGAAAGGCAAAGCCCTCAATTTACTGGTCAATCTACGTTCCCACTCTCACCTATGGTCATGAGATTTGGGTCGTGACCCAAAAGAACAAGGTCTCAGATACAAGCGACTGAAATGAGTTTCCTTCACGGGGTAGCTGGGTGCACCCTTAGAGATGGGGTGAGGAGCTCAGTCACCAGGGGGGAGCTTGGAGTAGAGCTGCTGCTCCTCCACATCAAGAGGAACCATTTGAGGTGGCTCGGGCATCTGCTTTGGATGCCTCTGGGATACCTCCCTGGGGAGGTGTTCCGGACAATTCCCACTGGAAGGAAGACCTGGGGAAGACCCAGGACACGTAGGAGGGACTATGTCTCCTGACTGGCCTGGGAACGTCTTGGTGTTCCCCTGGAAGAGATGGTGGAGGTGTCTGGGGAGAGGGAAGTCTGAGCGTCTCTGCTTGGACTGCTACGACTGTGATCCAGCCTCAGAGGATGGATGGATGGATGGATGTACACATTCAGTGGTAGGATGGTTGTAAAATCTGATTTTTAATTATTTAACACTTTTTAATAAACAGGGATCTCAACAATAAGATGTATTTAATGAAAGCAGACACTAGCATGAATTTGCAGAAAATCAACGTTGATAGAAACGCAGTAAACAAAACCAGGAAAGAGAAACACATTAAATAGAAAACCAGTAAACAAAAAAGGTAAAAAAGAAAGACAGTTGAAAAGGACACGACATTATTAATTTCCAGAGAAATGGAATTTACATATTTTGTGCTTTTAGATTTCAAAGACATATTAACAATTTCTTTTTCCATTCTTTTTCTGACAATATTTATTCATTTGTAGTCTGAGATAGAATGTAATTTTTCCATCATATATTTACATTTATTTAGCAGACTCCTTTGTCCAAAGCAACTTACAAATGAGTAAGAGTATACGTGCATATTAAAACAAGGTCAGACAATATCTGAGAATGCAGCTAACAGTAAGTGCTGTGCTATAGTCAAAAGGGGACAGGATAAAATTCATTGTATTTTTTGCCCACTACAGGACCAAGTGGGCAGCACAGTGGCTCAGTATGTAGCTCTCTTACTGCACCCCTCCAGGGTCAAGGGTTCACATGCAGCTCTTGGTATTGTGTAGATAACCACACAATAGGAGTTTACATGTCTCCCTGTGCTTACGGGAGTTTCTGCCAGGTTCTGTAGTTTTCACCCACAGCCCAAAAGACATTTTGGTTAGGTGGACTGGACACCCTAAAATTGCTCTTTGTGCTGGTTGGTGTATACCTTCCCTTGTGCCTGCAATAGGCTCCAGACCACCTGTGACCCTATACAGGACACAGATGGACTGGTAATCTAGACACTGTCAAATGCAAGAGCGGTCCCCCAACCTACTGTATTGCATTGTCAGGGGGACGGATTTTCGATGCTGATCTCGCCTTTGCATGACAACATAATCTGTCCATTATTCTATTCTTACACAGTCGTGCAAAAGCTGCATCTGTCTGCCTATCGTATACCTGCAGCTGCGCATGGTGATGCACGCATCGTGATGAGCTGATTCCATGGGCGACTGCACAGGAACCTTAGTGTATTGCGACTACATCATAGAGGGCACCCTGTTGAACTCAGGTACTTAAACGGAGTACTGAAATGAAATACTTATCATCATAACAACCCAAACAATGCAGTGTCTAATGTCATCATTGTCATGGTCACCAATATGGTATGGCCTGCCTGTCTTCAGCAGTAGAAGAACAAACAACAAGCATACAAATTAAGTTTTAATGCTCTGTAGAGATTTCCTTAAGTGCTACAAAGGAGCTGAGCAGCACTGATTCTAAATTAAAGAACTTAGTTCCTTTGCTTTCTTTGACAGCAGGTTTTGAAGTTAAACAGCTGAACTGGTGCTGTACTTTTAGGAACACACTTAACCTAAATGGTTTCTGTAATATATGGGAAACATAAGAAATTTAGCCAGGAACCACAGTCACTTGTGATGCAGGTTAGTCTGAAAGAAACATGGATAAACAAAGGAGCAGAGTGATGAGGAGTTAAGACTGGGCTGTGCTGATCACACCTACATGTCCACAGGCAGTGACCAAATGTGTATGTGTATGTGTGTGTGTGTGTGTACATGCAGGGGGAGGAGAGTTTGAATTGTGCTGTCACAGAGCTTGTCTGTTCTAGCCATTGTAACAACCAGATCATTTACAGAAGTTTCATTCAAGATTTAAACCTGCAACCTGGGAACAAGTTGTACAAATGCATAGCCTTTTTAAATCAGAACTCAACTGGATATCATACATGTAGTATTTTTAAATTATATAATAACAATAAAAGGTTGTACATTACCTCTCAAGTTGGTACAAACTGCCATGTACAGGTGTTACTAGCTGGGTACAAAAAGACAGCGACCCGATTAACAGTGGAACCAATGTCCCGCTCCACTCATTAACTCTGAGGGGCAAATATCCGTGTAGCCAGAACAACTGTAATAGTTCAGAGATATGCTGTTGTCGTAGAAACGTGAAGAACCTTCACTGAAGGGTGGGGTTTATAAGCATTACTGCTTCGCACCTGCATGGGTGTTGTCTTGTTTCACTCCTTCTCACTGAGGCACAGCTGCCCACAGCAGTGACTGGACACCCCTCCCAGCAATCAAGGGGCTTACTGGCCTACCCTTTCAACATGCTCCGAAGGTTGAAACCCAACACCTTTCAGGGAGTTTCACATCCACCTGTTTACCAAAAGGTTATCCTCAGTCCTCTCTGGTTATTAAAAGGTTAAAAAAACCCATGTCTGGCGCTGTCTGGACATATCCATCTGGTGTAGGCATCCCAAACCTGCCGAAACCAGATATTACCAGAGCAGGCTGCTCTGCGACACCGACAGCTGTTCCAGAACACTGTTAGAATGATAATGTTAACATTTATTTAATTCTGAATTCACAGTCCTAATGGCAGTCATTACAACTGCTCTCAGCATTAGCCACAAACAGTTGTATGCTTAATATGTATAAATTATTGTAAAAAAAAAAAAAAAAAAACTAGCGTGTACACACACACACACACACACACACACACACACAAAACTAAGGAATGAGTATGAACCCAGAACTCTGGTGATGTTGTGAACCCAACAACACTACCCGACAGGCCATCATGCCACTCACGTTCCATGGCTAAGGGATCTCTGACCAACTGGACAGAATATGTCCGTGAAATGAGTCCTTATGTACACAGGACAAAAGAAAAGGAAGCGTGGAGACTGGTCAGCTGGTCACAACTCTTCTGCTTAAGATTATGACCATGGGTTATGATGTCATCTAGAGATGTTAAAATGTTAGCTCTGTGACCAGACAAACTTGCACAGTTCATTTGCTGAAAAAGCTACTTACATGTCAGATGTTGCGCACACGTAACATTATCGAGGACAGAGTAGTGGGCTTATAGGCTTAACCCACAAGTGGCTATGTTGTAATAAATTACATAAACATAAAGCTAATATATAAAGCAAATTGTATAAACCAAATTATCAAACTGCACCAAATGGTATGGATTTTGTTATGCAGCAAGTTTGTTTTACCAAATACAAACACACTGGTCATAAATCCATGTAGAATATTTATTTAACAAATTAACCAAACACCCCTGAGCAAACCATGTGAACGAAATCGACAAACAGTAGCTTCACCAATGGTGTACCGGTTACAGTCAAAAGGGAATCGATCGAACCTCCCTCCCGTTTCTTTAACACGGAGTAATTAGTACATCGTTCAGGCTCGGTTCTGTTCTGCCGTGGCGACTCACGCTCCTGATTGAGGCATGAAGAACTTGCAGAGCTGTGGACCTAAGAGTCTCCCGAAGGGATTCGATTGTCACCAAACTGTGACGTCACCATTCAAAAGAGTGATATAACAAGGTCACTGAGCCGCTCGCTACACGTTTTCTGATACGGGGCTGTGCACTCCTGCCCTGGGGATGAGGGGCCATTTGTGTAGAGCACTTGCCAACCGACAGAGCACAAGTCCCAAACATCGCCAGTGTTAGTTTCACCTCAACAGAGAGGTGCAAAACGGCGCAAAACTTGGCTCCGAGGTCTAAAACAAGAACTGGGTTGGGCCAGGCAAACAGAACATTTTTGCCCCAGTTTATGTACTTCAATCAGCACCGTAGCCACTATTTAGTGCGCCAACGTCATTGAACATTTAGATGTAGCAGTAATATAGGGCCGTTATCAGGACTATTGTTACTTACTTCACTGTGCCAGTTGTCCTGGTTCCAAGGCCCCATTTTCTCCCACCCAACCACACATAGAACAACACTGCACCCACTCACAACACGCTATTTATGTGCAAATTACGAGACGCCCTGCAAGCACATCAGCCATAACACGCAGGCAGGACCGTCGTGCCGTTATTACTCTGACCTGCTTACCAGCCGCACACACTGTTTTGCTATTTCTTTCTCATTGCGAACTGTGATAATGGCACACATTGATAGAAGTTGTTTTGATAGCAACAGCTTTGGTGCATCGGTGTATTGTGTTAAGCATTATGAAAAAGCCGTAAATAATGAAGGGGAACAGAAAACCTGCGGAAGAAGTTTGTGAAATTTAAAAAGGAAGCTGAGACAGAAAATCTGCAAGGGTTTAATTAGAAAGGGGAGAGATCAAAGAGCTGGACAAATGTTTGTGGCATCAGAGGTAAATGAATAAAGCTGCCAGGACAATAAAAACCAATCCACTGTCTGAAGTGTGAAGAAGAGACTCTCACTCAAGAAGAACTACGTTCTTGGAATGGCTTTTCAATGTCTCTGCGCATAATGGTTTAAAAATTCAAGAAGACTCACTCTGGCAAATATATGACTACTGCCAAGCAGAACTAATAAGGACCTCTCTGCAGGGACTGATGGATTTTTTCCACCAACCCCTTATTTTCCAGTGTAATCAATCCAAGAGGACATGAGGTAAAGAAAGAAATTGGCGACTGGTAGATAAACTGAGCAAAAGAAAATTTCCCAGAAGTGACTGCATTGCGGTGTACCTAAGAGACGCACTTAACCTACACTGTTTCAGTAGAATATCTTATTCTGTAGGCATGTAATAACAGTTTCCAGATAAATGGTCTTTCGCTGCAGCAATATACTTTCATGCACAGGCCCTTTGGTACAACTTTGAGAGGCTAGCAAACTCACCATTAATTAAACCAAATATACTATTATTTTACTCATTAAAAGTCCCACTAAATCTACCACTTGCCATGCATCAATCTCATCTACCAAGATCGCTATCCAGGGGTTTTTAATTAGGGTGGAGGGAGCAAGACAACCCTTTTCTATCCCATTGGACAGAGACAGCTACACCCCTTCATCCAACAATGGTTGGAAAGTGGGGCAAAGGCCTGAGCAGTGGAAGATTGTAGCCCCACCCCCAATACGATAATGGGATGCTTGTGCATACATGGTGCCTGTACACGTGTTCACAGTGCAGGTTTATGAATGCCACACGTGCTCCTGTGAAGGACACAGTAAGGTCATCGTGACTGACATACAGCCCTCTTTCTCCCAGAAATATTTCATTTATGTTTGCTGGCCAATATCCTTCAGCGAGTTCTGAAGGCTCAGAAAGCTTTAAAGACAGTGTAGGACCTTTAAATAGGTTCAGGCCCATGACACAATCAAAACCAATTTATGAACAACCTTAAGTAGTTTAGTCAAAGGACAGTTGTATAAAGAAAATGAAGACATGGTGGGTGTATACTTCTCAGGGTCTAAATTAAAATTCCTGCAAAAATGTTTACCTACTGTATGTATGAATTACCAAAATAAAGTGTTGCAATATTTAGTAACAAACAGAAATACAATTTTTTAGTCAATAACTTGGCTATTCAATTGCTCAGAGACACCTTTGTTCAATGTAACATATATGCTTCATAGGTTACAGTGCGGCTAGACCCAACAACTGATATTCTCTACTTTTACTTTGAACATAAAAAACGAAAGAGGACAGAGAAAATAACATATATTCATAAGGAACATAAACACTCACAGGCTTATCACACTCCCGAGCTCTTTGGGATCGCTGATCTGGCTTGATCGTTCCACCTTGTGCTGGTTCTGGCCCAAATGGGCAAACCTGTGGATGAAGAGCCTTGTTAGAAGCATTAGCTCTGTGGGGACATGGGGTTGGGGGGGCTGTAGCCCTGTGAAGAGGTAAATGACAATTAGCTGGGGGAGAGGCATTCTGTACGAGCCCTCAAAGAGGTAGAGCACGCATCTGCACAGGCCCTAATGGGTGGTGAACTCCACAGAGAAGGTTACCTGTCAGCAATGAGGCTAGAACATTCACTAACTAACTACCCCCCACCCAGCCATACAGTTAGCAGGCACAGGGTCATGCCCGGGAGACTAGTTTTCACAGCTATGTTTTGGCAAAATGCGATCCTACCTGGAGAGGAAATTTGAAAAAGCCAGGAAACTCACTCACGTGTACACTCACGCAGTCATGAAAACCCATGACACTAGTGTGTCGCAGCCACGGGGCAGACAGACAGCCATAACGCCCACAACTCAATGATTATGCACTGCAAGTACGCATCCTTTGACAGTCCCTGAAATGTACTTTTACTGTTTTGTGCACCCTCAAACACTAATAAGGTCTTAATAAAGAAATCACTTTTTTTGGAAACACGTTAAGCATCTTTCCTGAGTGCACTGTGAAGAATGGCTGTAACAGGTAACGAATTTTAGAAAAGCCTTTTAACTTTATTTCTCATATCCAAAATTAAAGCTACAACAAGCTCTGGGTAGCACCATCACCTCTGGATGACCTGGAACTTCTATGTCTCCATAGCAGCACTGCTATGTTTCCATAGCAGCACAATCTACAGGCAACACAGGAACAGCATTAGTGTTACAGAAAATGAGCAGTAAGGCAGCGCTAAATGTGCTGTACTCAGACTTTGCCCAGAACACCGGCATTCCAGAGCAGTCAACTTGGTGATACCGTGGTAAAATGAATCAAAAAAGGGAGAGAAATATCCATCATTTTCACATATCCCCATTCCAAACTCAATCGTAAAGTCATTTAGCTATAATTATCATGGTCTTTGTCAAAGAAACAAGGCTACATTCTGAAGGTCTCATGTCTTTCACGTCTCATTTTGTTGTTTCTCAATTTTAACAGCCTTAACAACAATTACTGTCATGCTGCACGCCTTAAATCAATAAAACTCTTACCTGACATTTGGCCCTCAATGTTTATCAGCATTACTACTCCATTAAAAGGTTATCAAAAGGTTCGTTTAAATGTGTGTACATTTTGTGTGGCACTTTTCATGATTTTGGTATAAAAGCTTATCAAGTTACTATGGAAACCATCAGAGAAGGGTTTGGGAAGCCTTTGGACAATTTAGTTACTGTCGTTTTGAGTTGTCCGTGACCAAGGTGAGCAAGATAAATCCTTTCAGGTGTATAACTATATACATATATACAAATGTTCTGCAATTATGACAGACACGAGCAGCTCAGTTCAATAAGCAGAAGTTTCTGTGTGTTCTTGCAGGTCAGAGATAAACCAATAAGGCAGTGAGACCAAAACAAAGAGTAGCTTGCAGTACCAGTGCATATCTGAGACTGCAAAACCTCCCTGCCTGCAGAAGTTAAAGAAAAAAGAAAGTTCACAATGTAATTGTTACAAATTTTGTACCTGTAATAAGCTGTAATTAGGCTGTATGCATACTCTGTAAGATAAGCTAGTGCTGGTGTCTTGATACTGTATACTCCCTTATTACTGCAAATATAAATTTACAATATCTTCAAGTGCATTAAAACCATGTAAATCCATAATGTTACAAACTCACCAAGGAGGGAAAATGCATGAAAGTCATTTATGTAAACAGGGTTTGTGGTCAACATTGCAATGGTTTAACATTTGAGAGGCTCTTTGATCTGTTGATTAACGTCCGACAGTGCAATCCAACACAACCATAAACGCTTTGCTTATGAGTAACTCAAGCGATACAAAAAAAGCTAATGGTAAACAGTGTAGGACACTTAGCATTACTGCTTTCACATATATAATAGTGCAATATTCTCCAAAACAAAGAAAACGCACTAAATTCCTCCTCCTTGCCAAAGTAAAACAAAGAAATCAATCCACACAAAGCATGAAATATGAAATATTGCTTGAAATTCGTGCAGTAGCACATTTGGATTTTGAGTTGTCCGAAAGAAGTTGACAGAAGAAATATTTGTATTTTAATCATTTTTGACCCAATATACACGTCCCTCATTTTGGAAAATATAAACGGGAGGTGTTACAAGGGAATATACAATATGTGACAGACTCAATGCAGACTGGGGTTAGACTGTGACCGAAAAGGACACCATTTAAGAGTTTTGAGCCAACAACAACACCAAGGTGTTGAGACTGACCTCTGTGCACCTGCACAATGTACAGAGTTGTTCGTTAGAGAGGCTGAGTCAGCCAAGCAGGCAAGTTTTATTACACAGCCCATTTCACGAACAAGGTCCCATCAAGTGCTTCCCCTAAACAGTTTTTAGAGGGGAATCAAAACAGGGTGAAGAAAAAAAAAGTTCTATTATGTTAACACAGGCCAAACTATAAATGAAAGCCTGACAAAATCCTGGAATCCACAAAGCACTATACATGCGTATGTACACTTATAAACACACAATCCACACATTAATGGTCCAGACAAAGGTGGCCTGTGGAAAAGCAGGCAGAGCTGCTCTCTAATGGATATGTGAGGGAGTTCAAATGAAGAAAACACGAGCTTATACAAATGTCCGCACTGCACGAGTCAGACCTCATCGCATTCCCAAATTGAGAGGCAGGGTATGATTGGGTGCATTCTCTCAGGATAGTTAAACTGTTTTGCCCTAGAGTGGATCAGGGTAGTGAGAAACCGCTTAAGCAGGGAGCAGCACACGTAACGGGCGATACTTTACATATACATTCACCGTGCTCTGGTAATTACGCTAAAGACAGCGCTCTGCACACACTAGCCTTTATAAAACACCACTTCAGAAAACCCCAGCACAGAGCCAACCATTTCAACACTCCCCCGCCTGAACTCAAGTACACTGCGGTGTATTTTTTTAACACACCATGAGCTCACACAGGCAGCTCTGCTGAAGCAGAAGACAAGGCAGTGAATCAGCCTGGTGCTCAGTGTGTTGCCCTGTTTACTTCGGATTCAGGAGTTAATGATTGAAGTGTCCATGTGTCGCAAGGGTATGAAGAGGGTGGGGGGTTGGGGGGGGGGTTAGTTCTGTCATCTGAGGGGCCAGATGGCAACGAGGCATCCATTGAGGCTCTTTGTTTGACTTGCTCTCTTCCTACTGGCTTCACCCGCTTTACTAGGGCCATTAAGGTCAGGGGCCGTTGGTTACGTGGCATTTACCGTACAGGCCAGAGCTCAGCGGCATCTCCACCCACCGGTCTGTCCCCACTGTGCTCAGACTGACACCCAGGGAGGACCTTGGAGGGCCTGCTTTTACATGAGCAATTACTTATCATTGCTTGGAAAAGGGCTCTTCCCAAAATAAAAGAATCAAACTGAAGTAAATTGCAAGTGTGCAAAGACAGCAGGACAGTTCAGTGGGTTCGCTGCAAACCCACATTTGTCAGGTAAACTCTTGCCAGCAGGGAGCTAGACTGGCCTTAGAAGACACACTGAAGAACATTTTAAACAGCCTTTACATTTAAGTGCACTACTGCAAGAAACCAGGCACTAAGTGTGGACACCATCTGAATAGGCGTTAGAGAGATGAATACTGCCTGACAGCCTGTTAATGCTATCCCAGATGTCAGTTCTCTGTGATACATAAAAGCCTACTCAGCTCCCATCTGATGATCTCTCTCAAAGAGCGTAACTGAACATCTAAATATTAACTCATCCTGGGTAATAGTTTTAAAGTCTAGTTAACACTGCATTGAGTGAAGCACTTATGGATGCTAATTAAAGAGTAGAGGACTCCAGGCAGCAGGAGGTACTGTAGTGTCAGAACCGGACCAGACACCAAGAAAACCCTAAAGCTCAGACCACTAATAAAGTCTCGAAACACAGCTACTTAACAAAAATATCCAGCTAGATGAAAATAGAAAACGTGATGCTAAAGCACGGCGCTGACAAAGTAAAAGGACGATATAACGCCTCAGTGTGCAGGTGCGAGATGGTCTGCCAAAGTGTTAGTGTCACCCAGACCGCAGCTTCCCTGTGAAGGTACCTGGCCATTGTGCTGATGTGTGAATTAAAGTCACCACTGCGTGCCACATCGAGCGCCAGGGCACAGCACACACATGCATGATGCCCGCAATGCTACGAACAAGGGGCATGAAACAGGCCTGGCTGCACCTCTGTTACATCAGCAGATTACGTCGGGTGAAACACGGTACAAAACAAACAGGCAAATTTAGTCAGCACTTTTAAAAAGACTATGTGCCTGACCCACGAGACATATTTGCATGTTCCTCAGACAGACACTACAGAGTCCTCACTTGTGGTAGATCTGGAGGTCACTTTCGGAGGGCGACTCAGCGATGCCGATTCCGTAGGTCTCCCTCGCAGGTGGCCGCAGACTCTCCTGCAGGGAACAAGCAACAGATGCACTTGCATTACATGCATCTAAAAGAAGGTCCTTCACAGGGGCTTGCAGATAAGTACAGGGATAAAGAGGAAACCATGGTAACGTGGCCTTTCTGTGGGAGGGCTGGTCAGCTGTAGCAATCAAACAGGTGGGCTTTATAACACCTTGCACATGACAGCATATATTATACGTGTATTTTAATCATTCGTGTCTCATTTTGTTTTGTGTGTACTGTGTGTGTGTATATATATATATATATATATATATATACATACATACACACACACACACACACACACACACACACAGACTTTTTTTTACTAACATTTTCACTTCACTATTTAGGGAATCACACACATACACACACACAAAGTGCAAAGTACAAAATGAAGTTTTACAAATGCTGTTGCCGTCCTGAGTACAGGTAATGCTTGTAGACAGCAGAGAGGAGCAGTGTTCAGTGGAAGACACATGCGGAGCCCCTTTGTATTTTCAAATATACAAGTTCTCAAAAAAAAATTTTCTTGTAAGTAAACTTAATAAAATTAGTGTTATCACTTTAAATTTTCATTATGTGCTTTACACGCACACGTTTTGTTATACCGGTTAGATCTATCCATCTTTTTCTTTTTTGGCTTTCTTACAATCCCCACAATCCACCACTAAGCTAACATGTTAATTTATTCTACTGTCTAAATGACCTTCGTTTACCAAATCATTCATGTTCAGGACCATGGTATCATCAACACCTTATGGATATTTAGCATTTCAGACAGCTGCATCCTTTTGGTCCTTTTGACACAACCTTAAGATAACAGGAACGCAAAATCAGCCTTCGTCGTCAAAATCTAATGACATTAGTTTTAATTGTAGTTTCCATTGTATGAGACAGAGGCACACTGCTGATTTACACAACCTAATGAGAATGGAAACGAATTAATCTTTTTTTTTTTTTTTTAATTAACTTTAATTTGAGCCAAAATTTACAGCACGTGGCTTGTGGAATCACATCCCCCTCATCTGGTCTTGGACCTACTTGCCATGTGACTGGGGTTGCCATGGCAAAACTGACAAATGCAAAGACTGGGAATATTAGTCATGTACATGCCCATGGCTGAGGCTGAGCGTTTGGCATTCTCTTCCCCATGATATGCAGTCATGACTGCGTCTGGGACCAAGCGTGGCTGATTCACAGCTGTAATAATGGGAACAGTTTCTTACAGCTACCAAGGAAACAGCAGACCTGAGCTGGCTTCCATGGCCACTCTGACACAACATGCAGCACAGCGTTGGGGCTGCAGTGCCAGCACCTATCCTTGGATATGCACGGGGCACAGACACAAACGTGCATCAAACAATGCGCGCGCAAAGATAAAACGTGCATGTATACTGTTTCTCATGCATATGTGCGTGACCACACGTGTACGAGCTCGTCAAGGCATCGCTTTGATGGGGGTTGCTATGGTAATTACACTGCCATCTGCTTGGTCTGCTTTTTTGAGGTAAGTGTTCTCCTCCTGACCCTGCACGAACACGGTCGTTTAAATTAAATAATCCTCACACGTGGAACGTCTTCTGTCACACATTAAAAAAAAACATGATCTCAAAAGCTGGTTTTAGTTAAATATGCCATGCATCAGCAGAGACACTAAGCCATTCTACATAAATGTCAAAATGCAGCACATTCAGCTACATGCCTGCAGAATCTGACAGATTTCAATTTACACCACTTTGTGCCAATTTCTTTTGTTGCTTAAAAGGGCAGGTCTGATACCACCTACACCATAGTAAGGTATTCAGGCTCAGTCAGCATACACGAAAAGACTGCAATGTGTTAACTGGTTAACTAAACCCAGCAAATGGGAAAAGAAAAAACATGTGCGCGTGTGTGTGCGTGTGTACACTCACCGGCAACTTTATTAGGTACACCTGTTCAATTGCTTGGTAACACAAATTGCTAATCAGCCGATCACATGGCAGCAACTCAATGCATTTAGGCATCTAGATGTGGTGAAGACGACTTGCTGAAGTTCAAACTGAGCATC
>JABJVR010000900.1:0-18219 GCA_025773905.1 Chitala chitala
GAGCTGAGCTCAGCTGAGCTCCGAGGGGCTGGTGCTCGCACTGGGCTGGTGCCACTGCATCACTGCTGAGCTCAGCTGAGCTGACCTCCGAGGGGCTGGTGCTCACACTGGGCTGGTGCCACTGCATCACTGCTGAGCTCAGCTGACCTGAGCTCCGAGGGGATGGTGCTCGCACTGGGCTGGTGCCACTGCATCACCGCTGAGCTGAGCTGAGCTGAGCTCCGAGGGGCTGGTGCTCACACTGGGCTGGTGCCACTGCATCACTGCTGAGCTGAGCTCCGAGGGGCTGGTGCTCACACTGGGCTGGTGCCACTGCATCACCGCTGAGCTGAGCTCTGCCTTGCCTCGCCAAAACCCTCACGGTGCCCATTCAGCACAAGGCCTTTTTCAGTGTGCTTTAGCTTGTAGATAGAAAACATGAATTTAAAAGAATGCAGTGTCTCCTGTGGAAAATTTGTTTCTCATATGTGAACCTGCTTCTTTTCATGTATTTTCCTTGCATAAAAGAATGAACTGAATATAGGTTAAATTTGTAAGGGAGTCGAGACCATTTGTTTTTAAATTTGCGCATAATCCAACTTAACCAAATTAATGTTGGAAATGACACTTCTGCTTTTCAGAACTGAAGAGGAGAAAGACGGCTGGTTTAATGTAAGGATTTGAGCCTTTTAACTGTGTACTGAGATTTGCCTGTGCTTGTTTACTGATATGTGTAGCCAAAGCAGCAAGCAGCGGAATATCTCATTGCCATAATTCTGGATAAGCGAACCTCTTGTGGGTAGAACAGCAGGGCCCAGACCAGGATTTGAATGGTACCTTTTAGCTACAAGTCTGTGGCCCTTAACACCACACTACCTGCCCCACTATGGTTCTGCAGTTGAAAAGTGGTGGAGTGAGGTTGCCAGATGAGAGAGCACCCGAGCGTGGCTTTGGAACAGTCTAGACAGCTCAGACACAGATGCGTATGTTAGAGGCTGAGAGCACATGCTCTGCCAGTACCCCCAAGGCAGCCGTGGTCATCTCACCGCTGCACGGGACAGTCGCCCCCTGCAGGCCGGCTGTCCCTCTGCCCTTTGTGCTCGTGTCCTCGGTGAGGGCTGGGGTGGCGGGAGCCTCACCCCACGCACGCTGTCTCAGCACCCTCCCTGGGCTTTCTCAGCCGCCAGACTGTGGCCTTTAACCACTCCCAGAGTTTGGCCCAAAGTGCAAAAGCACCAAGCACCAGAACTTCATAACACTGCTGCAGAGCACAGAGTTCAGCACTTCAGCATGCGTAGCCCTGCACTGGGTACATGAGGTTTTTTGGTGGCTCTGACATTGTTTTTTATTCCCAGTACTAATAAATATGAGCAAATGGTTACTTGTTAGACAATATGTCCACTGTTTTAATGACAGTTAGACTGTACAATAGGCCATGCTGTAATGTAATGTTCTGGCTCTGTATGCTCCGTTAAGCACTCTGCTAAGCAGTTTTCTAACTCCGTGTTTCAGGTAATCGAGGCCACCATACAGAAACACAAGCAGAACAGCGAGACCTTTAACAAAGCCTTTATCAGCTCGCTGTCCCGCGAGGAGGACCACCTGCCCGACTCTCCTGTGAGTGCTGGACACGCTGTTCTCCGTTCATCTCTCTCTAGCTTGCTGGGGCTCAGCTCCGTACTCCTGCTTGCACACATGCCATAGTGATTCTGAAGGGGAAATTTTAATAGAAATATCCTTTATAAAGTAGAAACTGCAATCGCTTCTCTCTGTCAGGTATGTTGTGCGTTGTGTAAAAGCCGAAGGACAGTCTCACTTTAAATCAGTGTGCTTACATGCACTGCCTCAGGCAATCTTAAAGTCATACCTGGAGTTCCGAACTACGAGAAAGCAGCAGTGAACCAGTGCCTAGATCACTACTGCCATCTGGTGTTCGTAAATTACAGTTTCGTATTCAGATGCATGTAAATCTGTTAGGGCACCGCCAATTATGTTTTCTTACATACTAAAAATGCAAAGAGGAGGAATTTTAAAATTTCATTTTGCTCACCCTGCAAGTGAAGCACTGTATCCCCACATGCTAGCGTTGTGTATAAAGGGTTTTACAGTGTCCATCTTTAAATATAAACATTCAGCAGGTGAAGTTGGTGTTTACAGTGAGTTTACATAAAGAATGCGATTAACATCTGAACATGCAGGTGAACCTGTGTCACTTTGTCTTAGGGTCCTTGGACATCTATAGACTCAGATGGGGGAGGTCCGAACGAAAGGGTACGTTTCCATCCACTTTTATCTCATTACATGCATTGTTCCTTTCGAAGAAGGCGTGTCTTTTAACATCTACATTTTCTGATATATCACAAGAATAAAATGGAATACGCGTTTTTCATGTGCATTCATCGCAGACTTTCTCTGCGCTGTATACGCAGAACACTTGTTTACTTTAATAAAATGGAACGTTCGCCTGTCTAGACAGATAACGAAAAAAAAACCCTAGTTTCACAAATTTATCTTGAGATTATTATCAAAATCGTACAAGTGGCCATTTTACTGTTATTAATATTCTGCCTGTTAGGGTTCCTTAAAGCGTGAGGAGTCCCGTTAACTGAGTATTAAAATCTCGGAGCGCGTCCCGGCAGACGTAATTTATCGTTCGTTATCACACGTCGGCGTTTGGCCCCGCAGCAGATGATATGGATTATGCAGTGTAGTGTGAGAGGGTCCTTTGATGCCCACCCAGTTGTACTGAAACAGGACGTGACCGAGGGCTTCTGATGAGCTCTGAATCAGCAGGCCTCCTCCCAGCCCTCAGCCTGATACTTCCAAAAGGCAGATATCTTTTTCCACTTAACCTCAGGGAATTCTAACATAGTGCTAAATAGGTCACAGTGGAAAAAAAACATCCAGGAAAAGTGTTTTTCTGGACAGATTTAATGTCAAACACACAGGAGCAAAGTCTACTGTATACAGTGTGTTGTAATAGGGCAGAGACTGCTCCCTTTGGCTGAAATCAAAAGGCTGTGTTGTTTTACTGACCCACGCCTTTTTGAGGTGTGAAAGAAAGCTTTACATATTCCAGACAAAACCCAAAAGCTGGCTGCATGATTTTGGATCCTTGTTACGCTGTTTAAAATAGCAGCCAGGAGCAGCGTCCCGCATGCTGATCAGCGAGCAGTAATGCGGAACAGCAGCGGCGTGATGGCACGGCCGGAGTGATTCAGCAGCTGACTTCTGTTGTTTATGTCTTTTCAGAAGAGCTCCAGGAAAAAGGAGAAGGAAAAACAGACGTGCAAGGGCTGCAACGAGAGCTTCCACTCCATCACCAAGCGCCGACACCACTGCAAGGCCTGCGGGGCGGTAAGAGTGTGGAGTACCTCGCCTTCTGGACTACATCCTGCATGTTGGCCCTGGGGAATTTGCTCGTGGAGGGGGAGGGGAGCGCTTGTGATTGACAGCGCTCAGTGGGAGGAGCTTACTGCCTGCCCTTTTCTTGGCAGGCCATCTGTGGCAAGTGCTCCGAGTCGAAGGTCTCCGACAACAAGACGAGCCGTGTGTGTCGGGAGTGCTTCGCCGTGGCAGCTGGGAGCCAGGGGCCTGAGAGTTCAGCGGCCGCTGGAGAGCACAAGAAGAAAGCCCTGGTGGAGGTGAGCCCACGGGCTCAGGAACAGCAGCCCAAGTATTAATCCGCTAAGTCAGTGTCAGTGTACAGGGCAGCTGAGCCCATTGAGAAAAATCTTGGCACAGTAAGTGTATCCCAGTGCCAGGGTCTGGAGAGCAGAACAATCCAGTTTGTTATCCCAGAAGTGAGCTTTGCTCAAGAGAAGCCCCCTCTCCACCCCCCACACACACACACCTACCTCGTTTTGTGTTCATCTCTGTCTCGCCCCTGTGCTGGCAGTTTTTATGTATATGAATGCAGTAAAGAGCAAACCATCTGGTACGCTGCTATCTGCTGCCGTTTGTGTGTGATGTGGAAAAACACCACAGGGTGTCTTACAGATGCTGTGGGCAAGAGCGTGACGCAGAGGCTGAGATCTTCTCACTTCCGTCATTAACAAGGGAAGCAGCCATGCAGCTGCCGTAAACAGGCCTGTCGGCTTCACGCACCTGAGCTACCTTTGTCAAGTGCTGACAGTGTGTACCAAAGGTGACAGCCTGTAGCTCCACATATGGGGTTACGTCACGTGTGGACCGTGGGGTCACCTCAGTTGTTTGGCCCTTACTGACTTGCTGTTTCAGGCCCTGTGGACTCATCGCTGTGTGAACCACCGTGCTGGACACAGTAATCTTACTAGTGACGCATGGGGCATCTGCAAGGGATGATGGCATGATGCTCTGCACTCTACCTTGAGTCTTTATTTAAAGAGCTTATTTGCTGCATGTCCCCTGGGTCACGAGATTACTCACGAGATTCAAGCACTTTGAATTGTGTTGTGTGTGTGCTGTGCTACAGTACAGTGTGTTTTGGTGTATTGTGTCAGGTGATTATGTTGTGTTGTGTTGAGGTGTGTTACTGTGTGTTATTTGTGTTGTGTGTGGTGTGATGTGGCGTGTTGCTGTGTGGTGCGGTGTGTTGTGTGTGGTGTAGTGTGTTGTGTGTGGTATTTTGCAGTGTGTTGCGTGTGCTGTGTTACGGTGTGTGGTGTGTTGTGCGTGGTGTGTTGCTTTGTGGTGTGGTGTGTTGTGTGTGGTATGTTGCAGTGTGTTGCGTGTGGTGTGTTGCTGTGTTGTGTGTGTGTTGCTGTGTTGTGTGCGTGTGTGTGTGTGGCGTGTGATGTGTTGGGCTGTGTTGTGTTGTGTGTGATGTGTTGCTGTGTTGTGTGTGTGTTGCTGTGTGGTGTGGTGTGTTGTGTGTGGTATATTGCAGTGTGTTGTGCTGATCTCAGCCTTGTTCAGACCCACAGTCCTCGGGAAGAGATGGAGAGTCTGCAGCTCCGTTGAGCCCCCCATAATAGCCCAGTTAGCAGGCAGTTTGACATGGCACACTTGCAGCGCCTGCAGATAAATCAGTGTGACCTGCAGCCCCCAGTGGCCCGATTGCTGCACGTCTCTCTGTGAGAGACATGCTGTGAGCAACGTCCGCCATGAAATATTGCACCTTTATCTCTGCTGCTTTCCACAGCGAGTAAATGTTCTGTAATTCTGCATATCTGTAACACCGATTCACATAAATTACACTGTTTATGAAGTCCAAATTTCCCCAAAATGTTATCACGAAAGCATGACAGCTACCGTTGCGTGCCAGAGACGCTGCCTTGATCACTCCCAGAACTCAACCTGTAGTTATCACAGACTAATCCCTGGGAGAATATGTGTACCCGTGGCAATTTAAAAGTTCCAGGCTCAATCTGTTCTCCCATTGTGCTAATAAGTGCAATATTAAGTATGTTAAATTAGGAATGATTACACTTCAAAAGCAGCCTTGTGTGTTTGTTTGGGCATTCTGTTGCTTGGTATTTATGGTTTCCCATGACACAGCACGGCTGCGCTTTAATCCTGTTACATTAATGTGACTCCACCGCTGTAAAGCCATTAGCTCTGCACCCTCGGCTAATCTCATCTGCACACATCTCTGCACTCCTCCAGGAATTCTTTATTGAATTTTCAGTCATGTCTGAAGACAGGGACAAAAATACAAGTACAAGTTGGATATTTACTTAGATGGGCGTGTGGAGTGTTCCTGGCTGCGGTTGCAATGTTGTTTTCTCTGGTTTTGTACCTCGTGGAAAAATACCATGCATGATTAATGTTATCTCCGTATAACTGTAACCTGCTTTTAGTGCATACCCATGCCAATAATGAAATGGTATTTATTTTGGTTTATTAGTTAAGTTTATTACTAATTTACTGTTTTATTATGTTGATGGAAGAAAACTGGTTGCTTATCAGAATGTAAAATCTGACAGAAATAATCTTGCAGGGAGGTGCTGAAGTTAAAAGTAAAACACCCTAGCGAGATCAACAGTGAAGTTTCTTGTTTTGCCATTTTTTTTCTCACTGCAATTTTTCTTTTTTCACACAATCGCACAAGAAGCAGGCCTCCCTGTCGGGGGAGAACTGCCTCTTCAGCAGTCATCTGCACGTTCACGAGAAGGGGAAGAGCTGGACGAAGACCTGGGCTACCGTCAGCAAGGCCGAACCGCACACCCTGCACCTGCAGGCCGGCGCTCAGGTGAGGCCCGTGCCAAGGTCGTCTGGGCTCCGCCCACACAGGTGGAATTGGGTCAGGGCATTAGGCAGCTCAGACTGACTCGCGTTCAAGGCTGCCCTAACACAGGCCCATCCAGCCGTGGCTTTCCCCCCTGCAGCTGTGGCGTATGAACATTCCCAGGAGGCCTCACTGCGCTCTGCACACGGGGGTTAATGCAGACAGTGCGTTCATCTGCGGGATCTCTCCACACACACACAAACACACAAGTCAAGCTCCTTCACCGGCCGATTAGGATTAATGACTCGCGGAAATGAATGTCGCGCATTTTCCTGCAAACAAAAACACGCATTTCAGCAAGAAGCGAGTTTGCAGCGATAGTCCGCGAATGTAACACCTGTTCTGTCGAGCAGCAATTAGTCATTTCAAACAGAGCACACAGATGCACACTATATTATCGAGTATGAAGTTGGTCAGCATCACACCTGTCCGTGATTGTCTCTTCCATCCATACATTAAAAGTGATAAACAAGTGCCCTACATAACTGTCATCTGAAGCTACCAAATGTGAACAGACAGATTTGCACCCTCGTGGCAGCGTCTCACTGCACCTGTTATACTCGGCACACTGAAGCAGAAACGGCGTGTTTTGCTTTTTTCAGGAGAGTTTCAGCGTTTACCAACCGTGTTTCAAAATGTACGACACTTTTTAGCAAATAACATTAGCTTGTTTGTTGGACATCGAACTGATTATTGTGTGGTAGCTAGAAGATTCAAGAGTGTGTGTTGGACACAGTCAGTTTGAGGTGCTGTAATGGTTCTGCTTGTTATCCCCCCCCCCCCCCCCCAGGAGAGCCGCAGCAGTCAAGCCATTTCACTGGCTGGATGTGACGTGAGCGTGCCCACGGATAAGCAGGACATGAAGTTTGTCCTCAGGCTGACCCTGCCCCAAGAGACACTGCTGCTCAGCGCCCAGGACCAGGAGATCCACACAAAATGGCTGGAGGTCCTCTCCAGAGCAGCCAAGGCCGAGGTGGCCGCAGATGCGACCGTCAGCCAAGCAGAACTCAGAAAGAGTCAGTAGTGTGCCCCCATCCGCCCCCCAGTCTCCGTGTACAGCACACCTGTTACTTCAATTCACTTGACCATGGTACTTTTTTGTTCTATACTGCATTGTTCAGGAGACTCCTCACACCCAGAGCACTCCCCCGTACTCTGTGTCTGCGTTCCTGTTTTACATCGTTCTTTTCCACCATTAGAGAAGATGGGGAAATAGCTCAAATCGTTTTTGTATAATAGAGTAAGATATTCCAAAAGGCATTCATTAAGCATTGTTTCCATCTCTTCTTCTGGTTTGAGAAGCAGTGGCATGTTCATTGTGTCAACCTGTTGTGAAGCATTAATCCTGCCTGTGTATCGCTCCGCTGCAGTTCGGTATTGACTGTAAGTTATAGCTGCAGCCAGCACCAACCCCCCAGCCCCCCCCAGTCCATTCCAGCCATCACCGTGGCTGTTCTGTGAAGAATGTATCGTGTGTGTCGTGTATCGTCACGGCCCGAAGCTTTTTTGTGTTTTTGTTTTTTTGTGATGACATTTGAGGTCTTGTGGTTTGACGTTGGCCGAGATCCGTCTCCTACTGCTCTCCACCTGTGGACCGGCCTGTGAGCTGGAAACCCCGTCGCTTGGAACTTATTCTGACTACTGCTCAGCGGGGTGCGGTTCTCGTGAAGTTAAAACCATGGCAACGATGAGTACTGTAAGTTTCGCTCTGTTCTCCCAGGTGAAGGAAATTGCAGAGGTGGAGAGGATGTTTGTCTGCGTGTTCACCAGCGTGCATACTTTGTTCAAAAAACGGACTGCGTCAAACGCCTTTAAATGCGTGTGTGTCAGACTAATTATTACATATTTAACCAGGGCCGTGACATCAAAATGCATACACATATCATCAATAAAAAATTATAAAAATCATTCATAGTTACCAATTTGTCTTTTTTTTTTTTGGCAGTTCAGTGTTTACACACTTTGTGTTCATTCTCTGCCAACAGTGAATTATTCCACAGAAAAATAAGGCAGGAATGAGATATTCTCATTACACTGTAAACATCTGTTATGACTCAGAATTCAATGTACTGTGTCAGTCAACAAAACCCAGTATTAAGTGATCATAATTTATCCTTATTAAAGCAAATGTTGCACAGCATTCAGAGTTCTGAGTTAAAGTCCCATTCTGTGTGCATATATGTCTCTAAAAACGAAATCTGGCTCCTGCTCATCTCCTGTGTTTCTCTGTCAGTGACAATATTTGCATAAATATATACATTTTTGTGAATTGTTGTGTGACCTCCCTGAATAAGACAGCACAGAGGAAGGTAGCTCTAATGCTTCCATCATTATGGAATCATTAATCATTTCCATCATTTCCAAGTTTTCTTTAGCTAATTGGTACATGAAAAATGTTGTTTCTTTCATATAGTGATGTTTGAGCATTGGTAGCTTTGCAGAAGTTGCTTCCTCACTAATAACAAAGTAAAATGAAACCTGAGGCAGTGGGATATTCAGTACCTGTTTTCTGAGAAACACTGCTTTGTCAGAAAATAAGGACACTACGGTAAGAGGAAGTGAGAGCAGAAAGGCCGTTATTTTTGTTGCATTGACGTTGTGTACCTCACCTGGTTCTTCTGTTTGTGTGTGAAGCATGAGGGTGACTGGTTCCAGCTTGCCACCTTTGAAACAAATCAGCAGTTTTGACTGGGAGGCCATTCTTGCATATCGCTTTGCTTTGGCTAGCGCCGTCGTTCGACGCAAACAAGTTTCCACCTGCAGTGCGCTGAAATTTCCCTTTGCTGAAACTGCACCGCGATGGAAAAGACAAGCGGGTGTCGCTTGCTGCGTCTTTTCTGGCGCATCCATGATGCGCATGGGGAAATTGCAGGAGCCGTCTCGTAATCATGTGCTTTGAGGTCACAATTGTCAACACTTGGATTGCCATCAAAGGCCCACAGCTGTTTCTGTGGGGCAAGCTCTGAGGCAACGAAGAAAAGAGGGGATTAAAATGGAGAACCAGCAGAGAACCATTAATTCCAATGTTTCCAGCAACATAGGGCTTTTACTCAGGAGTAATCAAAATGTAAACTTCGATGACTGCTGCAAGTCGCTCAGCATGGCTGCATACACAGCTGGTCTGTGAAAAGCGCCAGAGGCGTGGCAACACTTGAACACAGCAGAGTTCTGGAGCTCTGTGAAATCCGTAAGGTAGGAATAATTGAAAGCAGCAAAGAGCAGCAGTGAACGATATCAACATGGCTGGTTTTACCTCATTCTGTAGCCTGCGTTATCGTACAGCACCACGGTGTCTGACCACTTTCTAATGACTGAAAAATGAAAGAGGGAAAAAAAAACCCTGGGCACATGTTTCGAACTCAGGCACGCTCCTCTCCCTCTGTAGCAGAGCACAAAAGGAGATCAGGAAGGACGGCTGTGAGCTCATTGGCTGCAGAGAGCCTGACCCATCCTCTGGGTGCCCTTCCTGCTGCGCCTCCTCGCCAGCGATCATCACAGGGACCGCTGTGTGCCAGTCCGTGCCTGTGTCCAATTTATCTGATTTAACTGAACAAAAGGGGAGGCTGTTATACCATTATTTATACAAGTTTACTGGGGCTTCTGCATAAAAATGTGCACATTAAAGTATGATTCCACTTAATGTGCCTAATTAATTGGCCTAACGATTGAGGCGATGATGATGTGGACTGGGTCTGAAGAGAGGATATGAAACAGCACTCTCCGTCTGGAGGGCAGATGGAAAAGTACCCGAGTCATGTCTGCATTTGTCTGTGTTCACATCCAATCTTGCCACAGCTTAATAGTTAAGTCTGTTTTCCTGCTTGACCATGTTTAATTCTGCATTCAGACATTTTGTCTTTATGATTTTGTATTACTGTCTGTGCACAAACACCTTTGCCACTCATCCTGTGCAGAGCTTTCTGTGCATCATGGATTGATAAGAACAACGTGGCCAGGTTTCGCCGAGGTCCAGCGAACATCATCTGCCCCTGTATTACTGATATACCTTCTGGGAGAACAGGTTCTAACAGTACTGACAGCAGACCCAAAGGCTTCTCCCCGAGGACGTTGCTTGCAGCTGACGGCACCCATGCCTCCATACCAGAACATGCACTGATTTCTGCGCACGCTCAACTTTTAAATGCTTTGCAGCAGCATCAGTGCCATTTCGCCGGGCATTTCGAATGTCAGCTGGACGGCAATTAAACGGTAAGTGAAAATAATGTCTAAGGTACAGACAGTGCAGGACTTGTCAAGGACGGCTTGAGCACTTACAACAGAAGACTGCCCATCCAACCAGTGCCCGAGTCAGAGGGTGGCTCAGCGTGGCTACTTCCACCCTGGCCAGCAATTTGGCCGCCCCATTTACGCTTTTGCTTTTCTTGAGATGTGGGAAAACGTCCAAAACGACTGAACAAAATAGCTCGGCCTAACAGCGCAGCCCCGTTGCGCATGTTAGAGAATTATGTAGCCGCCGGAGAGAAGGCATTGAGTTGGAGTCTCCTGTGCTGTAGAGACAGCAGAGAGAAGTTGAGCTCCACCACAAGCAGGCCCGGATGTCAGCAGAGATGGGAGTCCCTCCAGAACCACATGAAGGTATGGCTACACAGTCCTGCTTCATCAGGAAAATGCTGAGGATGAAGAGGAGAAGTCTTCCTTCTGCTCAGGGACTCACAGACATCGTGTTCCTCTATTAAACCCAGAAACATCAGTCATTGTTCTCATTGTTCCCACACTTGTTTGATGCAAAAAAAAAATTATTTTATATTTATATATATATATATATAAAATAATGATAGATATTTTCCTTTGATGTATTAACAGCAGAGTCAATACATAGTATGCACACATCAGGGATCCTGTATATCCAAACATTTTTTAAAAGGGAAAAAATTAAAAGTTTACTTATACTTGTAGGCAAGTGACCTTTGAAATGTCTGTTTAATAATAACTTTAGGATATATATTAACTCTGTCTGGCAATGCTAACTAACGTAACAGCTTTGTACCCTGACCAGCTGTAACATTGTGCTTTAAGAAACAAAATTTAAACTTAACATTGTGGAGGGTTGTGTTTAGTACTGTTCTGAGGAAACATTGTGCATTCTGGGTAAACCCAGGAAAAGCATTGAAGTGAGTGAAATGTGAAACTTGATTTTAGCTCATCGTTAAAATGTGTGCTTTTATTAAATACCTTCAATAATGGACAAGGCTTTTGTTAAAATGTCTTACATGTTATATGGAGTGGAATGTAAGATTATTAATGTTTGGCAGCATGTATAATGGGCATGTGGGCCTTATGCCAGATCTGTTCTCCAGAAAGAAATGAGGAACAGGTAGAATTGATGTGGAAATCAAAAGCTACACCACGAGAGGCGTTTCAGTCACCAAGTCTGTTCTCTCTTACAGAGTCTGGCCTGGAATAGCATTCTGTGTGTGTGTGTGTGTGTGTGTGTGTGTGTGTGTGTGTGTGTGCATGCTTACATTACTCTCTCTTCAGTGTGTGTAAGGCTTTTTGTATTTTTTTGGTTTTTATACCCTTTTTTGTAGTAATAGCTCTTCCTGTATTCCATTCTCCATTATTCCAGAAAATTGGTTATTTGATAATTTTTTTAAACTTCATTACTGAACACTTCTGTGCCACTGTTCATCCCCCCCATTCCTTTGTGATTGCTGCGTCACTTGTTGACCTATTATACGGTTTCCTGTGAAAAGGCTTAATGTTGAAACACCCTTGCCAACATTTCTGAGAAGTGACAGAGTTGCAGATGGGGTTCAGGGGCAGGACTGGTAGTGATAACCAGCTCTGTAGAAGCACCACCCCAGCCAACGGCTCACCAGGGCTTCCTTCCTGTTTCACGTCACTGGTGTAAGGAAATGTGCAAAGTGTCATGAGATGCAGGGTGGATTTATATCATGGCTATACCCATGCTGTTTGAAGCCAGTTGCATCAGATTGCATTTTGGGAAAATGTGTTTAGCTTAATTAGAACCTACAGGTAGTCTTTAGCGGTGCCAGAAGTCTCCAGCCTGCTACGCGTGACTTTTTGAGCCCACGTCCCTCTGCCTGTATTTCATGAGCCTCTTGCTACATGACACTTCTGCCAGTTCTGCAAGATTAAAAATACTTTTATTTGCTTTCCTGGTGGAGCCAGGTTTGGCCCAGTACATGTGGTGTTGGTTGCTGATGGGAGCACAAGAGATTAAAGCCTGTCATGTGTCCACTTAACATCCTGTCGCGGAGGGTGGTGGGGAGGCAAGGATGCATCGCCTCATATGTACGATGGAGGGTCTGTGATGGGAAAAGGCAGCCCACTGTCCACTTACCCACCAGCAGCTCTCCAAGCCTGTCAGTACACACCCAGGACCTCCACCGTGTGCTGAAAGTGTTTACTGAGTGTGGCTCCTGTCATTTTAAAGAGGCTGGATGTTTGAACTTGAAAGTGTCATTGTGAGGGCTGCAGGACTGATTAAATTCACATGGAATCATATCTTAATGTGACCGTTATTTTTTTTTCCTCCTTGGTTATGACTTCGGGACGGTTATTGTTTATTTGCATTGCTGATGGTTTTGTATAATGACAGTCTAATTCATACAATGAGGTATTGTCATTCCAAAGCTGTTCTGAGTCATGCACATTTCAATCTGTCAGTCTAGGCACGTAACACATACGTTGTCTACATCATTAGACAAGTGGCGTTTTGTTAAAGGATGAACAGAAGTATGTTACAAGCACTTGTTCCCAGATGAGGCAGTGATGTTCAGAGAAAACAGAAAAATCTGTGAAACACAAAGGAGACAGGAACAGGCCTGCCCTGCTCTGTGCGCAAGGAAAATTATCCCCTTCCTAATTCTGGTGCCAGGGAATGCTGAAGAAGGGCGATCACAAGAGAGGAGAAAAGCAAAGCGATCATTTGGCACGGGAAAGCCAGTATTTACACCTCATTAAACGGTGTAATCGGAGGGAGATGAGACGGAGCCCGTGCCACGCTAAGGGGAGAGCTCTCATGGTAAAGTCTTTCTTAACGAAGGCCAATCAACCCTCTTATAGAGATGCTTCCTTTGCCAAACCAGCAGCAGACAGCTGTGGCTCTCCAGAAAAGAATGCACTGATTGTCAAGCAGGGACAGAACACAATGTTCCTAAATGTCACTTTGGCGATGCATGCATTAATGTCAAATGTGGATGCCTGGCCCATCATCTCCAGAAGCTCTTTTGTACGTTTTTTGGGTATTCTTGGGGAATGGAGGAGAAGGAGGAGGGTTCTTTGTGCTGGTCCAGCTGTGTACCTCCTTCCCTGTACAGAACCTCTCCATTTGGACTCTATTGCATTTGGCTCCATATAGGAACACCCACCAAATGACAGAGTTTGCTTGTTCTGCTTGTGTTTGTTTGGGATTCTTCTGTGTTCTCTGATTTCTTTCCAAACTACAAAGATGTGCAGGTTAGGTGAACTGGGATCTGTAAATTTTTTTTCCTTCTTCTGTGTGTGTGTGTGTGTGTGTGTGTGTGTGTGTGTGTGTGTGTGTGTGTGTGTGTGCGCGTGCGCCCTGCAATAGATTAGTGGCCTGCCCAGGTTGTACCTGCATGAGGTACTGTGAGTGTCACAGAGTCACATCTGTCTGTCTGACTGCAGACTGGCACACCTGCATGAGGTACTGTGAGTGTCACAGAGTTACAAGTCATCTGACTGCTCATTAGATGTCCTCTGTGTGTCTGTTAGCCTTTAAAACCTAGGCTGACCTTATGAATTATCAGTTTTTTTTATGTCATTGTCAAATTCTAATCCTCCCAAATCACACATGTATTCCTGTGTGTGATGACTGTTTTAACCACAGACCATGTAATTCTCTTTATTGTTCTTTTTAAAGTGTAGTAACATCCTGTTTCAATGACGTGGCCAAAATTGTTCATTATATTTAGCAAAGACAGAACTTTCTTAAATTCTGCACATAGCAGCATTTCTCAATTTGCCACATGCTGCAACATGGTAAAAACAAGTATTTTCTCCACACCCATGCATGTGATCTGTTTCTATCACAGTTGATGAGGCAGGCAGCCGATGCGTGTTTCCATCCTTCACTCTGGTCACGCTCAGCTCCGTCATGCTTTGCTTCTCCATCAGTCATTCTGAATGGAACAATGAAACCTGTCACAGCAAAGTGTGACCTGCAGCAAGTGTCCGGCTCCTGTATACGCTGCAGTTGATGTCACCTGTGGTGCAGATTTCTTATACGGCATAAAGGACGTCTACCCAAAAAGATGACACACGATCACACACGTACGTACATGCATGTATGCACACACATACGCATGCATGCAGAGAAACGGAACAAAGCTGAATTAAATGGTGTCACTGCTGTCATCTTCCATTGGCTGGTCCGTGATGTGATACTGGAACATGGACTTTCTCCAGTCTCTGAGAAACTGTCCGCTCCACACATTTGTATGAAAGACACCACTCAGGGTCATTTATAGAGGTGTGCAGACAAAAAAAGTGTGTTCAGACATGGAAGGGCTTAGTAGTCGTGGCAGGTAAGCTGTCACACCAAATAAATCAGCAACTTCTTACCATGTTAAGAGTGTAGATGCACTCGTGTATAAAGGCTCATTCAGCACTGTTACTTTAAACTGCCGTCCTTGTTGTTAAATTCATTTTGAGAGCAGTTACATAGGGAATGTTGAATCGCCATGGCAACCAAATATCAATCAGGGAGGAACTTGATTCTAGGCATCATATTTTCAATGACCGTGAGAAAGCTGGAGTGCCAGTAAACCTCTATATTTACTTCATCGATTGTTTCTTCTTATCCCATTTCTCAAAATTCTTCTTTGCAACATTGCTACTTGTTCCTTAGTCTCATTCAGTATTTTCAATATTTTTATTTTGTCCTTTTTTAAATTACAGAATTTCATGTGCTGCTCACTAAAGAAAATATTTGTCAAGATTGTCCAGTTATATGTTGTACATACGCACATTATTTTATGTTCTATGAGAGGATTCCTAAATATATAAGAATATGTTAAAGTATTATATATATATTCTTTATGGTGTTATCTATCATGGTGTTGCCACCCTCCTGTCCTTGGCTACCTGGGATAGCCTCCAGACCCCCCACCACCACTACAACCCTGCATAGGATAAGTGGTTTGGAAAATGGATGGTTAGATATGTTACTCGTCTTAACAACAATACAGTAATTTTATTGCAATTAATTGTTAGGGATAATTTAAATGGTGCATTAAATAGCCATGCCTAAGTCTAAATATGACTGGCTAAGCTTATTTTGTGTGAATTTCATTTACACAAATGGAAATGAGTATTCAAACACCAGAACAGTTGTATCACCAGGATTTTTGTGAATTGAACGCTTGTGTCCGATTTGGTTGACAGACGTTGGCCATGGGTAATTTGGAGGTGGAAGGTGCCATTTTGTTGACCTTGTCAGGATTATTTAAATGTGAATCCTGGGTTTACTCACTTTGGGGGTGATAAAGGTACTGACCCAACTGGGCTCATGTGAGTGATCCATTTCAGAGGTAACACCTTAAAACTGGACTGTAGTGTCTCACCTTGTTGGACTGTAATGTCTCACATTGTGCCCCGTGTGTAGCTGACTTTCATTTTCACATCACTATGCAGATTCAGGACTTTTGAAACAAATTTTTATTTTTAGCTATGAATTATGCATAGAGTCAGATGTAACACTTTATCACTGGTACCAAGCTTATAAAACATGTGCAACTGATACACTGTACACATAATAAGCAGACAGACACAGCACAGAAAGACAAACCACATTAACAACGTATATAACGTTAATAATGGCTTATTAACAGTCCACCTGAAGGGGATATAGATGGATCCAGTATTGCTCTGGCAGTTCTCCATAAGAGGGTTATGAGAACAAGCATCCTGACAAAACGTTCCTGTAATTTATATGGACTCCGCATGGCTAGTGTCTACAAATAGTGTGGAATCTGTGCAGCAGAATAGCAGGGGTGACACAAGATCCAAGTGACAATGACTATGAATGGAGCACACAAAGTCTGTGACTGACACACTAATACACACGACACGTGTGGAGGCCCATGCAATGTACAGTCATTAAAAATAACTTCACAGGATATGAAATTAATATTATATACATTAATCACAGATATTTGCTGTAGTAGTTTTCTTTAGGGTTGACTCTTCTGCTTTCAAAGATGTCCACTCTGTCAACTGCAAAATCACTGATAGGTGTATTGTCCACTTAAGCTTTATCCCCCCCCCCCCCACCACCTCCTTATCCTACCACCTCCTTAACCTGAACATGGAAGGCATAACATGAGCACAAGCAGCTTTAAAAATCAAATATATGTGTCGCCAAGCCCCCAATAACACGAAACCCCAGTGCCGTTTTTTCTCGGGGCACAGGGTGCAAAAGCACCATAAAGTAATAATGATGCACACAGCCTGCAGCACAAGTGACATTACTGGAGGAGTACGTGAAACGAGACACAGCGCAGGATGCATTCACGTCTGTTGCCACTGGAGACAATGCCTGAATACTGCTGATGCATAGGAAGATGAAAAAGGTCATTCATGTGTCGAATAAGCACTTTGTACAAACAATAGTTCGGCCTGTGGTCTACAGAAGCGAAACCCTCTAAGGTGCATGACAGCGATGAGGCGTTATTGGTTAAAAGCTACTCAGTTTCAGAGCGACGCTTCCTGTGTCTGAGAATCATTACACTGTACTCACTATACCTTAAATGCTCCAGAAGCATCCATACCTCCTCAAGCTGTGATTGGTGGAAGCCTACGGCACTTCTGGCAGATATAAATATTTAAGTCAAAAGATTCACAAAAATGTGTGCTGCTACTTAAAGTTGGTGTATTAGCATTTTGAGAGTTGTATGGCACCAAGCAGACCCTTCCTTCCTCGCAGCCCCGCTGCAGATGTTACAAAGGACATGCGGTGCCCTGACATCTGCAATTACCTGGTCAAAAAAAACCAAGCTTTTATACCGATGAGAAGCATAAAGCCTGCAATTAATCAGACATTTGGAAAGCCTTTCGTGGTGCTGTGGGTCTTGACGATGATTTCTGTGTGACACCTACTCAGAAGCTCAACAAAAAAGGACTTTAAAAAACTGACTGTTGAAAAAATAGACTGTTACAAATAAACGAAACAGCTTCATCAGCACTCGTTAAACACAGTATTATTACAAGGCTTGTGATAGATGTTGTGTTTATATGATGGCAGGCAATCTTACAGTGATGTGTGCACTAAAATGGCTTTTCACACTTGTCTTTTAACCTCACGCCCTGTGTGACTTTTCAGCTGTGCTCTGATGATTGAAAGTTGGTGTCATTGCAGTTAAAAGCTGAGCTCTTATGTAAGGTCGTGGGGGGGGGGGGCATGAAGAACGTGTATGAGGAAATGCTTGCCAAAGACAGAGGCCAGGTCAGCCCCAGAGAATAAGAAGTGGTAAACCATAGACAGTGCAGACAATGTAAAAGCAAATGAGTTGGAATGATGCAGCCTATGGGTTTGAACCTTCTCTGCACAGTAAAGCTAGCAGTGTAAATGCAATACCCAGTGTGTTAGTGTTCCCAGTGACTTTAGCATTGGGTAAAGCCGCTGTGAAAAGAGTAAATAGAGTACAATATTCTGTCTTTGAACAGCTGTCATACAGCACTGCATTGCTACTTTAGTTCTGTTAGCGTTGCTTTGTATGCTGTAAATTTTTCTCGTGATGTAGTTACGGCCGCACACAACTTTATGTATTTTCCTTTGAACAATTTTTTAATGTATTTTTAACGTACACTTGGTCAAACGAGAAATGTTTTTACAAAACAAAAATAAGTGGAACACAGTTGCCATGTGGCTATGCAAGTGAGCAACACAAATGCTTTGTACATTACTGATGGCAGACAGCCACACTTAACTGCAGTTTGTACATTACCGATGGCAGACAGCCACACTTAACTGCAGTTTGTACATTACCGATGGCAGACAGCCACACTTAACTGCAGTTTGTACA